>CM052114.1:2283591-2294604 GCA_028454245.1 Halictus quadricinctus | reverse complement strand
ACATCCATTTCATGAAAAAAATGTCTATTAGTTAAAATTGACATCTGTTCGATTAAAAAAACATCTACTATTTAAAACTGACATCCATTTCACGAAAAAAATATCTATTTGCTAAAATTGACATCTGTTTGATTAAAAAAACATTTATTACTTAATATTGACATACATTCGATTGAAGAAAATATTCTGGCTGAGCCCCAGACAAAAAAAATTCGTTTCAACTTCTTGATATTTCGGACCAACAAAAAGAATTATCCGGCAATCGTTGTGCAGCGATTCTTGGAAATCGTTTTGCGAAAATATTTTCTGGAGTTCGTGTGGCGCTGTATAAAATCCTAAAAAGATTCCCGAAGCAGTACCGAAGACGCAACAACTTCGAACTTGTTCACAATTTCAACGGAAAATATTTTACAATGTTAATGAGCGAGGCTCTCGGTCTGATTTCGCGGAAGAAAAGAAAGCAAATTTGTTGAGGTCCGCTGATCCATTAACACGACGCACGTGTTTCTTTCCCAGATTATTGAAGCTTCCCACGTCTGCCGACGAGAGAATCGCAAACCTCGAACGTGAAGCATTCGCGGGGGCAGCTTCCTGAAAAGGTCCTTGAAGAAATTTGTGGTCGGTGGATCCACCTCTATCCGGATAGCTCCCATTCTCGTTCCAGTTCATTATTACGGGATGGCCGGATAAAAGAATTCGAACGCTCTCTTTGTTCTCGATGTGCACCAATGCATCAAACGCGCCACAGAACTTTCCCATAATCGTCTCGTCAAATTTTCTCGATCGACATACACTGAATTCTCGATATATGTCAACAGAACGGGTCTTGTCATCGTCTTATATCCAGGAGACGTACCCGAGCCGTTTATACTCCTCGGGGGAGAGGAGTGGGGATAATCCGGCGACATTTATCATCGAGGTCTTGGCGACATATATAAAGAAATTGGCAAAATTTTACTTCAATTCCTTCCTTCAAATTTAATCATTTATAATTAAAAATTCCTCTCCGCAGTGCTGTCTCAAAAATTCCTAGCAACGATTTAATAGCGCAGACCGAGGAATTCCTAATAAAATTCACTATAGTGGAAGACGGTTCAGAGGTGTCGGCAGTTAATCACGTGTCGGTTCCCCCCGGTTCTAGACCGGAAGTGTCATCCCCCGAAATCGTATATCATACGCCGGGGGCTGTGTTACGTCTCCTTTTCTCCAGGGAATCAATTGTTTATAAATTGTGGTTTTCAGGAGGTCGGAGAAAGTGGTCCCGGTGCAACCGTCTCTGCGCATGGATCCGAATCGTCCATTTCTGTGTCACTAACACACACACACACACACACACACATATATATATATATACACGTTTCTCTTGCTTCGATTTCCCAGATGCATCATTGTCGGCTGGTCTCGCGATGATCGTCGGGCCGAAGATATCACGCAGACCGTCATTACGAACTTTTGCAGATCTCGAATCGATCGTGTCGACGTGAAATAACATTTACCATATTGTTAAGAAAGATTAGGCTGGGCAGTTGGCTTCTAGAAGGCTCTCTGAAAGCACAGCTTTTCCGCGGACCATACCCGGTGAATTCCGACGACAGAGCATCGTGAACAACCGGTTGATTAATTGGATTAGGTATAAATACCGCAGGATGTCCGCCGATTGATCTGCATCATTTTCTGCGCTGCTTGTCAAAGGTGCCCGTCACTCCGGCCATCTTTTCGTTCCTTTTTTTGCACACGTGTCTCTCACTCTCTCTCTCTCTTTATCTCTTGTTCTCTTTCTCTTTCTTTTTCTCTCTCTCTATTTGTGATAAACGTGTAAAGATTTACTCGATCCCCCCCATCCGAGTCCAAGTCTCAGATGCGCACAACATTTTGGAATAATTCGTGCGAGCCCGAATCCGATCGTGTCAGATCACGGATCGATCGCTGTTGGAAAGTTTCGTGATGCAGTGATCCGAGGTGATCGTCATTCGCCGACTACCGGACCCGAACCACCGAGAAATGGACAAGGACAGGCATGCACAAGGTAAGTTTCGACGTGTGCTCATTGATTTCTATGCGACGGCTATAACCGGCACCGCCTTCGATCCTCCGTGCGATCCTTCCCGCCTCCACTCGCGTACACTCTGTGGGAGAAGCGTAATTTTCGATGCGAAAATCAAAACTCCCGTGGCGATTTTAATTGGACATTTATACCCCCCTCTATTTCCCTTTTAACGATCTTTACGCTCGCCCGGAAATTTTCCAAATATTTCTGGGAACCGAACGGGCGGGAACTCCTGCTCGAATTTCGACAGATTTTTCGGAATCGATCCTGCCAACTACAGATGAAATTATTATTTCTTAATAGACTGCGGATTTGATGCGTTTCTGACAAAAATCGGTACTTCAAAAGAGTAGGAACGTTAGAAAAATGTTTAAATGCTGTTACATTATTTTCAACCTATTAAACATATTAAGAAGGAAAATCAATTTCTATTTCACACGAGTTTGTTGCAATTCAGGTAGACAATTTTTATTTTGCATAAAGATCCGCAGTCTACTCATTAAACACGTTCTATATACCTCCGGTAGGTGCATACCCTGTGTATACCCCGCGGTAGCGGGGATAACTCCGCGACATTTATCGTAGAGGCCTTGGCGACATATATAGAGGAATCGCTGTAGCGAAGAGTTGGAGCGATTTTTTTGGGAGGGAAATTGTTGTTTACAGATCACGTTTATTTTATTGATATTCTGATTGGTACAAGATCCAAAATACTTCAAAGATCTCTGATACTAACTATAGTAAGATTATAGTAGATTATAGTATACATTATAGTAAGTTTAAATGAATTCAACGTTTGTGTTACAGGATGTCACTTTATACAGTGATAAATTGATGAAGTTGATCATAAATTGATGAAGGTAAATTGATAAATTGATGATTGATCATAAATTGATGAAGTTGATAAGTTTGTGAAAATTTTCAATTACGCGAAAATTAGAGAATTACCGATTCAGGAAGATGAACTATGAAAATGGAAGAATTAATGTGGACAGGAATATATTCATTGCTCGGAATGCAGTATTTCCTCGTTACACGATATTACGATTTAGCTGAGGTTAAATATCCGTTACTGAAATTTGCATTTAAAGTAATAAATTCTGCACGCTAAACAGGTTACATGAATACCAGTTATCCCTGATGTATAGTTACGAAATTTAGAGACGCGAAGTGATGCATGATGCAGGTGAAGGAAGAGCGCAGGATTTCGTTCGCATAACTTTTAATCGGTTTTGTACTCCAGTGAAGTTTATGCAGTACCATTAATAATTGTTTCGTGACGATTCAGTGAGCGTAAAAAATTCGTAAAATCGTGAGCTGTTTATTTTGCGAACACGAAAATTCAGAGGCACAAAGCTGTTATATTAATTAACGCCGGGGAACGATTTACGCTTGGACAGCGGTCAATTTTGAAAACAGAAGCTTTTCATTCAAAATTATGGCCGAAGATCAGAGACTATTTGTGGCAGCCATAGTTGAATCCATTCTAATCTTAGCGCCTAATATATTTTTTTAGTAAAGACAATAGGTGGGGAGTGGAATTTGGAAATTTTAATTTTTATGAACAGAGAACAAATTTTTTTTCGTTAAAAAATATTAAAAATTTAATCCTGTAATGTGACCGAAGTCAGTTTTGACAATTTATGTCAGCCATAGTTGAATCCATTCTAATCTTAGCACCTAATATATTTTTTTAGTAAAGACAATAGGTGGGAGGTGGAATTTGGAAATTTTAATTTTTATGAACAGAGAACAAATTTTTTCGTTAAAAAATATTAAAAATTTAATCCTGTAATGTGACGGAAGTCAATTTTGACAATTTATGTTAGCCATAGTTGAATCCATTCTAATCTTAACACCTAATATACTTTTTCAATAAATTCAATAGGTGGGGAGTGCAATTTGGAAATTTATATATAAACTGTCTGAACAAAGAACAAATTTTTGTCATTAAAAAATATGATTAAAAATTCAATCTTGTAATGTGACTTTTTCAATAAATGCAATAGGTGGGGAGGGGTGGGGGGGCATGTGAAGATTTTAATGGTAACTGTGTGATCAAAAAACAGAATCTTTTCGCCGAGAAGTACGGTTTAAAATCGGAGTTTTAATCTTCCAGGGAAGAAACAGCTGTCGACTATGACACGAGTTAGTCCCATAAGCTGCAGAATGGTGCAAGCAGTAGTATGAAAGTTTTCAACAGCGCGAGCTTGTATTGTCCGGGGAAGTGTTGCGCCGACAGTTAACTAAGCTAAAAGTGGTTTAAAAGTACGGATACACCAAGCGTGTTTTCTTGAGCGGTTCTTTACAAGGTTCAGGGACAGGCCGAGTTTAATCTCACGCATTCAAGAGCATCTCTGTGGAAGATGTGGGGGGTGCCCTCTTAACCCGCAAAAGACTGACTATCTAACAACGGCGCAGACACAATACCAGGTCAATACTGAAACCACGCGCACCGGTGCACATGTCGAATGAAAACTGTGAATGGAATGTATTTCTATTCGGAAGTTGCAAAATAACGCTGACAACAACCGGGGGACAATAGAAACATGCCATCGTTGTTTTATAACAATGATCCTAATAGGCTGTTGCAAAATGGTAGAAACAATACACCAACATTGTTGTATCGGGTCGGTGTGAAAAACAATAAAATAGCAAAAACAATAGGAAACGAAAGAAATGACGTATCATCAAAATAGAAAATTACAGTACAGTAGGAACAACAAGGGAAAAAAGAAAAAGCAACATTTTATCACCGTTGCATTAAATTCGTGCAAATAGAAGATTATAAAATTGTACAAACAATATTTTATCATTGTTGTATTAGGTTGGTGTGCAAATAGAAAATTATTAAATTTTAGGAACAACAGAAGCAACGTACCTTCATGGTTGCATCAGTTTGGCGCAATTTGGAGGTTATGAAATAGCGGAAACAACATATTGTCGTCGTTGTATTCGGATGATGTGCACACAGAAAATTGTAAAATAGTAGAAACAACATAACGACATCGTTATATTAGGTTGGTGTGTAAATAGAAAACTATAAAATTGTGGAAACAACGTAGCATAATCGTCGCATCAGTTTGGCGCAATTTTGAGGTTATGAAATAGCGGAAACAACATATTGTCGTCGTTGTATTCGGTTGATGTGCACACAGAAAATTGTAAAATAGTAGAAACAACATAACAACATCGTTATATTAGGTTGGTGTGTAAATAGAAAACTATAAAATTGTAGAAACAACGTAGCATAATCGTCGCGTCAGTTTGCCGCAATTTGGAGGTTATGTAGAACCAACAGGAAGCCTTCTCATAAAAACCTAATAAAAACATAAAATGCATATTTGCACACGAATTTTGTACTTCACGAATGACATTATATTTCATAAATGTTTTACGAATTTTTGCGAGCATATTTAACAAAACATTTCAATAGACATTTTCAGGTTCGCATTTCCTCTCGCATGCCTGTTATTTCACGTGAAAAGATATCGCAAAATGAAAGGCACGTCTTCGATGAAACGTTCTCTGACATTGCAACGGTTCTGGAACGTTCGTCCAATTATCAGCGTGATTGTCTTTCATAAATAGAAAAAGTTGGAGGACAGCGACACCGTTCTTTCTCTTTGTGAAGCATTGACCACCCCCGGGCTACCGAGGGCAAATGAAAACGGAAAGAACCGGCTCAAAGTGAGTCGCAGATGAAGAACCAGCTACTTTGTTCGCTGTTTGCTGCCTGCCATTACGGTCTATCCGCGCGCTATCATAAAACCGTCGATTACACGGTGCTAGTGTGCTCGCTAACAATTTCGTCGGCTGAGTCCTGTCACGCGTGTGTTTTGTTACGCTCCGCGGCCGGAAGCGTTTTATCTCGCGATACTCTTCGAAACAATTCCATCCCTTTGCCGTTTTATTGTTTGATTTCTCTTAGTATTATTGGAAATAATAATTGAAATAATCCATTCGTAATGCGCACTCTCAACAAAATATTTCAATTTATATATTATTAGTTCAGTTTATAGAGTTTAAATTAATAATATATAATTTCAATCTATATATTATTAGTTCAGTTTATAGAGTTTATATATTATTAATTTCGCTGGAAGCATCTTGTGGCATGTCTTCACAAGCTTAACAAAATGTAGAGTATATACTATAAAAATATTTTTGACAATAATCATTTTAATAATTTCAGTTATTCTAAAGTTGTTGTTTTCAATGCTCTGTGGATCTAGTATCAAAAAAGTGATTGTAAATTTTTCACGGTATTGCAAGTTTCATAGTTCATAAATGTTAAATTCTGTAATATGAAAATCGCTTTGTAGCGAAACGTGTTAGTAGCGAGCGAAACGTGCGAGCGATTATGCTCGCGAGTATGCTCGTTGCCGATTGAGCGACTCGCGACAATCGTTTCTGATGAGTTCACTATCCCTATTGATTACGTTGAGCTTGTTTAACCCGTTTTCGGATTATGGCAGCCACTGCGGCCCGTAAACTTTGAACGAACAATAACCATGGTTTAATGCGTGTTTATACAATTAATTTTGGCATTTACAGTATTCTCTACTTCATCAAACTTCTAATGTCCCTGAATAATTCGAGTGAACATATTCAGTCAAATACGACGTTAATTAAATGTTGAACTGGATAGTTAAACATTGTCGTCGTAATTATTAAAACGAGAAAGAAATTTTTATTTCGCTCTCGCAGTAAATATTTAATAAATCTTATTGTGCATATAAATCTGCAGCTCGTTTATAACGAGCTTTTGTTGTATTCCTTTCTACAGAGCTCCAAGATTTTATTAAAATATCAACCCTCTCATTAAAAAACTCCCTCAATTGAGACACTCATCTTTGGACAACCAATTGAATTTATTAACTATTGATGAATTCAGAAATACGTGAAATAATATAAAATTCTAAAATAATCATCCGAATTAGTCTAGGCAGATGTTTTATTCTCGGACAATTAAATTTTTATGAAAATTGTAGCATTAGATTGCATGGAATGTTCCGACGAATAAACATTCTTTTATATCGTGTTTCTTTAAGGGGTAAACTGTTTGCTAAATAAAACGAGTTCAACTATACTTGCGATTTTATTTATCATCGTAATTCGCGTGTGTAATTTCCAATTTTATTTCGGCGTCGCCATTCCCGCAGATACATAATTTGCAATTTAATTTGGTATCGCACTTTCCACAGATAATCTGCAATTTTATTTGGTGTCGCAACTTCCACACGTGATTTACGATTTTCATTGACCTCGTAATTTCAAACGCGTCCAATCTCACCTGAAACGAATGAAAGTTCGAGGTCAAGTGTAAACCAGAATATTCGCCACGGAACGATAATTTTTGAGTATAGTGATCGCAAGTGAGTGCACTGCTGTTCGAACAGACACTCGACAGGTAGAATCGTTCGGCTTTATTGGAGAACCTTATCCGACTTCAAACAGAACGGAAAATAGCGCCGTTCGCGGGAAATTCGCCGAACGTAAAGATCTCGGATTTCGCGGAGACGATGCGATCCCGCCATACTTCATTTCTCGTTAAGTAATAATTTCGCGGGTTTCGTTCGCACAGAGGAATTCCGTGGAAATCGCGCTTCTGGCAAACCGACTCCTTTATTCCACCGGCTGAAAATCCCCTTCCTTTTTTTTTCCGTCTGCCCCACTTTCTTCCGCAGACATCGGGGAAACCTCTTCCGCTTAAAAGCGCTAATTCAGTTAAACGGGAACTCCGGGTTAACCGTTGACCCCGAAACCCCGCGGCGCAAGATTTTCCACGGATAATTGTTGCTTTATCGTCCCTCCTCGTTTCTCGTCGATGCTCGTTCGCTTTTTGGCCGGTTCTTCTCATACCATAAATTACACTAATCGACGGCACATTTGTCACAGAGGATGTCCCAACAGAGCTCCGCGCGTTTCATGGCCCTCAGTACGAAGCCAAAGTCGTTTTTGCTCGTCAACGAGAGTTTTTCGCTAGAAGAACGCAAATTTTTCACTTTCAGGATTTTCTCTGTTTTAACTGGTGAATCTACTCGTACGTACCTTTCGTCATTGCGAATTTTTCAACGCCTTTCATTAATTTTTGAATACAGTTGCCTTTAATTTATTGAATACGTCTTCATCAGGACATTTTTCAACTTTCAGAATTTTCTATGCTCTAATAGCAAAAGCTATGAGGATGATTTTTAGGCGGAACGACTCTCTAGACTCTCCTCAATACAACAGTAATTATTTTACAACACTGCGAATGTTTAAACGTGTTTAATTAATTTTTTAAGTGCAAGTCGCCTTTTACCTAACAATTCGTTAAACCGACTTCTTCAGGACATTTTTCAACTTTCAGAATTTTCTGTGCTCTAATAGCAAAAGCTATGCGAATGATTTTTAGGTGGAACGATTCTGTAGACTCTCCTTAATACAACAGTAATTTTTTTATAACCCTATGAACGTTTAAAAATATTTGATTAATGTTTAAAGAGAGCGAGATTCTTTAAGTATCCGAAATTTAATTATATCATGACATGTATACTATCTTCCGTTAGAACCTCTTTAAATAAGTATGAAATAAATTGATAAAGATTAGAACACTTTGTTTATTCTCAGAATAAAACAGTTCTGAATCTCAGCAACCTAACTTACACGACTGTTATCAGAAATGATTTAGCTACGCAAACAATACAGATTAATTCATAATGCATTGGTGTTTGCTCGGCACATAGTTCATTCGAACGATCTATCATGTCAAAGTAACGTAAATTCATTTGAATTTCACATTGAATAAATTGTTCTTATCGCATACTTTTCTTGATTTACACAAGTTGTTCTTAATAACAATATTCTTAAAGTGTTTGCAGTTCTGTCACCTATTCATTTTTATCATATTTCCATTAAAACCGCAGTCTACTGATAATAGACATTGAAACCAAAAAAGAAATCGTGTATAAATAATTCATTATTAATAACATCAATTTTCTTCCCACGAACTGAAACTTCCTTTTTAGACTGCAAAATTTTTGTCCACGTTTCTTCCACAAAAGCAACGTACGCTCCAATCTTTTTTTGTTTCGTCTGGATATCGCAAACATTCTAAAAATCAATATACCGGGTAATCGGTAACTGGTGGTCGTTCGCCCGAGAAGTGTGTGAATCTACGTGAAAAAGTACGTGAAAAATGTAGTGTAAACTTTTTTTATACGGCCCTCTGTTTTCGAGAAAATCGAGATTGAAAATCCATCGAGCCTTTGTAAGTAGATCTGGTCGATCATGCACAGACGCGTCAGACGATTCCCATTCAATAGCACAGGCATTCACCAAATTTTCAAGCTCAATTTTCCCGAAAACAGAGCCTCGTATCAAAAAATTTTATTCCACATTTTCAACTCAGTTTTTCATATAGAAACACCCCCTTTTTCACCAGTTACCCATCACCCCGCATAAGGAGCGAAATCAAAGCAGAACGACGACACCCCTGCAACAGCACAGGCATTCACCAAATTTTCAAGCTCAATTTTCCCGAAAACAGAGCCTCGTATCAAAAAATTTTATTCCACATTTTCAACTCAGTTTTTCATATAGAAACACCCCCTTTTTCACCAGTTACCCATCACCCCGCATAAGGAGCGAAATCAAAGCAGAACGACGACACCCCTGCAACAGCACAGGCATTCGCCGAATTTTCAAGCTCGATTTTCCCAAAAACAGAGCCTCGTATCAAAAAATTTTATCCTACATTTTCGACTCACTTTTTAATATAGAATCACCCTCCTTTTCATCAGTTAATGATCACGTCGTATAAATAGCGAAATCAAGGTCGAAAGTTCGTTTTGTGTCGAATTAATGCGTACAACGAAAATTCGGCATAATTTTTTAAGAGGATGCATAGGAAAAAATAAAACGCTAATGAACAGACGTTATCTAACTAAACATGCACGTTTGTGAAAGAAACTTTTGGGACAGCCTAATGGTACGAACTGCGTCGCGCAAATAAGATCAGGAACCGAATTAGCCAACATTTCTGAACCCATTCGAGCAAGTTGCTGTTCGATATTAATTTCGGCGTAATAACAAGTTTGTCCCATCAGCGGAAGATTTAATAGCCGGGGTCCAATTCATTAGTCTAAGAGTTTAACTGGTTGCAACCTACACACGGAATGCCGTGCGCAACGTTAGAAAATCAATTCCCCGATTCAATCAAGGGCTTACAACGGTCGTTCGAATATTCAATTTATGATCCACGGGTACGTTACCTTCGATATATATACGTGCGCGATAGTATAATACCGCATCGTTTTATCAGCGCGCCCGAGACCTTTTATATTTCTGGCTTTCGCAGATAGTCGCAGCTTTTTCGCAGTTTTATAGTCGCCGGCGGTCCCACGGTGATATAAACCTCGTAAATTAGTACGTTTAGCTTCCTCGAAGCATTCAGAACCTGTGACGAATTACCTTCGACTCGTTTCTAGACTGGGAATTTTTATGCAAAATAAAACTGTGCCATGTAGTTGCAAAATACAGCAGTTCAAATCAGTGTTATTTGTTCCTTCTTTTAATGATACAACAGTGTCCCTGAACTTTTCCTCAGTTTTTAAGTGGTTTTACTGTTGCATAAAATTTATATCGCGCAGAAGTGCGAATTTCCTGGAAATAATTTTAATCAGTTATAGGTGCTGGGAAAAAAATTCCGATTTGTTTCATTTATTGCGAGCTTTATGATGAAGACAGTAAAGTTCACTTAAAGTTATGTTTTGGGGGAAGATTTTTCGTTTTATGCCGATTTTGCTATTTTTATTGACCGACACGTACCAAGTCATAAAACACGGTTTATGACGTGTGATCAACTGACTGCGAACTTCACATATGTACATTGGTGTATGGAACACAATAAACTGAAAAATTGAACTGACACATTACATTCTTTTTATATTGGTAGAGTACAAACAAAACTCATAATACAG
>CM052114.1:2242920-2266780 GCA_028454245.1 Halictus quadricinctus | reverse complement strand
CCCGTGGTTCTTTCTGCCCCGATACGTGCAGATTTTCGTTCTTTCGAAGGACGTAGATCGCGATCATGTCATTTATTCCCATTCATTATTTATTTTGTTAATTTTAGTTGACGAAATTCTCCGAAAGAAAATATTATAATAGAATAGTATTTTTATAGTGTTCGTATAGTATTTTTCTTTTTAATAAAAATTAAATTAAATTTTAATCTGAATTTTTCTACGCGACTAAACTCTAACCTATTAATTTATTTATAAAAAAACGGAATAGGTCAATTGAATGCATATACCTGAATATAATTAATTATATCTGCAATAATGAAATGTTGCTTGAAGGTCCACGGTCTAATTACTCAATTTCTTATAAAGTTAATTAACGAGCTACACCGCCAGTCTATCGACAGCAGAGCTTCACTCGAAATAGTTTCGAGTTCGAGAAATTTGTTAACTGGGCCAAACTATTTCGAAATTTTCAACATTACACTATCTGAATATACATGCAATCAAACTGAAAATCCTTTCGTCCTTTTTTGTACAGAATTCTTACTTTGATTATTAAAAAAAGAAAAAGATAAACTAAATTGTTAATCTGTAAAGAAACAGGTGCGTACGATAGCTACTAAAATCAATAAACAAATCAATATCTGTTAAAGCTTTAGTAACAAGCATAATATAATAAAATTAATTTTAGCAACGAAGGGGAACAACGAATCAAATTTCGATCGCGAACCTATTAATGGTGGTTCGAATTAGCATTCGCGGCGCGTTTAAAATTAGGGTCCCCCCACACGAGCAAGTGGAAAGCCTGTGGACAGGTGAAAGTGGGGAAAAGAGAAAACGTGGAATGGTATGAAGATAGAAAAGGTAGAAAAGGGTTGAGAGCCTCGCTCCACGCTGAAGTGCTGCACACTCAGCGACGAAAAAACTGCACACGGTAGAAGAGGGGTTGCATTTTGCAGCAAACGAGAGAGAGAGAGAGAGAGGGAGAGACAACCACAGACCGGGGCGAAAGATAACCCTGCTAAATTTCGCTCGAAAGGGCTGGTCACACCGATTGCTTTGCGTGTCGGAAAAGGTGGACGCGTCGAACGGAACGAAACGTCCTGCTGATGGTTCCGGATAATCCATTTAGCAAAGCAGTACTCGGCAGAAAAATTTCCTGCGGCCAGGACCGCAGTCAAGTGATCGATTCTCCCTTTAAAACCCCGATTTCGCTCCGACTAACGACCCCTCGTTTTACTGGCACGATATTCGCATCCGATATCTGCTGTATCGTAGAGGGTCAGTTAAGTTTTCCGATTTTTACTACGATGGTGGAAAGTTTTGGGAAAAAGTGATATGGTGGTCCGAGGGTAGAGATTTCGAGCTTTAAAATGAGACAAGTCCGATCGTTCTACGATTTTTTGTTCAGGAGTTATGACAGTTTAAAGATGAACAATTTGTGAGCGAGGGCTTGGGACTTCTTTAATTTTGCGGGATAGCGTAGTTGCAAATTGGAAATTCAAAATGAACTCATGTTGACAGTAGCGGGGACACTTTTCTGAGTGAAATGATACCAAACACGATAGGGTTTGGATCGTATTTGCGCGTTTTATCCACGATATAGTGAAACCTCGATTATCCGAACCCCCCTCGTTTCTCGGGTTAAACGAGTAAATTTGAAGGAAATTGTGTCGTGTTTGGACTCATTTTAACCGGAAAAATGTGAAGAATATGTTGATAGAAGTTTCACAGAAAAATAGTTCAATATAAAAGTGTGTTTTATCCACTCGTTTTCGAAAATTGTGTATAAGATCTTTAAACTTGAAATTGTTAATTCAACCGCGTCGAATAAATCGTCCACTGATATTGGATACACAAATGGGTTTGGCTTGAAAATCGTCTTCCTCATCATCGACTAAGGTCGTCCTTCCTGAACGAGGATCATGTTTCAAACGCAAATGCCCATTCTAAACTTGGCAAACATGCTCTTCTGAAAACAACATTTTCGCCAAAGTACGCAAATTTTTCTCTTTCTGTTTCTTTCCCGAATAAAATTGAAAAGATTGAAGAAACAAATTGAATTTATCGATTAACCTCTGATTGTTCACACGGAGTACACAAAGCTTAACACCCATTATTTGCAGACATAAATATTCATTTCGTATTAAAAAAAAATGACATCAAACAAAGATTGATGCAAAGGAAGATTGTTTAATTATTTTTGACAATGAATAAGTCAGATAGAAATGGAAGATTGGCATAGTGCAAACAACCGATAGAAGAAAGCGTTCAGTATCATCCTAAATGGATAGTGGTTGCGATCATGGGTCAGTTTTTTCTTTCAGCTGTGTCCACCCTCTTCTCGTCGACATAAATCTCTCGTTGAGCAAACGAACACCATAAAGGACTTAAGTGCTATAAAAAGGGTTCCACATAGCCCTAGGTGTGATCCTCGATTTTTTCGTAGGTGATCAAATATCCTCGGCTCCTCTTAATAGCTGCGCAAACTCATTCCGATTCGCCTAAATGGCTCCATCGATTTCTCCACTTTTGCACTATTTTCAGTCTCAAAAAAAAAAAAATGACGTCTGTGCTTTGTACAAGGTGTAAAGAAATGTTTGGTCTGCCATAGGTATATTCTGCATTTTCGAATCGTTGAAGATCTGTAAAAAACGTTTCCGGAAAATTGTCCTTGACCTTGAATTTCAAGGTCAAACTTCCCTTTTGTTGCATTGTATTCTACGTCAATGTTGCATTGTTGTGTACGTCCTTGTATTCCATGTTCATGTGAATAAAAAGAAATTTGACCTTGAAATTCAAGGTCAAGGACAATTTTTCGGCAATGCTTTCGTTCTTACTGATCTTCGTTGATGTCGATGATGTAGAATACGCCCATGGCAGCCGAGACCAAACATTTCTTTGCAACCTGTACAGTTCGATCGTGCAGTTGGCAAATGTCAAATATTTATTGCACACTGAGATTGCCGTGTACGCAAATATCAACGTTTATTACGCACCGAGATTGTCCCGTCGCAGATCTCAATGTTCATTATGTACTGCGATTGTCCCGTCGGTAAATATCAATGTTTATTACGCACTACAATTGTCCTGCACGATGGTGTCCTATGGGGCACACACGTGCGATCAGTTCACTCGTGTGTGTGGGTGTGTGTTACTGGATCTGTTGTACGCAGGTCATTAACCGGAAACGAAAATTGAAAAAGTATATATTAGCAATAATATTCGGGCACTATTGAAAAGATAACTTTTTTAATATCGGACGAAATTTTTTAATTGGAACAATTAGTGCACTGCAAGAAGCGAAAAAGAAATTCTGGAAAAATTGCAATTCATCGGGATTGCAAAGAAAATACTAAAAGTCTTGTGTGGATCAATTAATTATTTTTCGTGGGATTTTTTAGGCAAATTTATTTTTTAGAGAAATGTAAAATTGGGAATGTTTGTGTTAGGAATTTTTTACACTTTTGGTTCTACTTTTAGTGGATTTCTATATTTTCTCTGTTGAATACATTTTAACAAATTGGGCATTTTCTCTGTTGAGTCCATTAACATTTGGTAATTTAATAAATTTGGCATTTTAGGTAATTTAGACAATTTTTGACGTTATGGTAATTTAGTAAATTTTTGGAGAAGTACATTTTGCACTCTAATTAATATGTTCGTCTCTCTCAGTACTACGTTCCAAGCAGTAAGCAATCTAATGCCATAATTCGACCGTTTAACCAGTGAGCAAAGTAAATCCTTCCCTTAGGGCAACAAATGATGAAGTCTAATAGAGAGGGTTTCTGAGTTGCTATACATGTTACACATTAATAACATTCGACGTAGCACGTGCCTCCTTGACCTGCAAACTATGAATAGAATGAATAATTTTGTTAGAAAATACAACAGTATTAAATTGTTCTTAATATACAAACAATGAGCGACATCAACCATTTTCTTAAATCAACAAACTAACCAAACTAACTTAATAATCTCTCCAGGAAGCCCGTTTGCATGGTTAATAATATACAAATTGTTCGTTAAAATTATTACGTGTTGTTACATCTAAATTATTACTTGTTGTTATATTAACAATATTGTTCTTGGAAGATTTTTATGCAAAATGTCCTGAAATTTGTACATTGTTTTTTTGACAAAATAGACGGAACAAATTATCGCAGTAATCAGTTTAGCGTTAATTGCGAGGACTACGAATTCGTGGACCGAATATTTTAGAATTAAAAAAAGATTAGAATTTCGGATTTCAGTTTTTTAGATTTCGGTAGAGCGCTCGTTCCGTTTGTCGCATTGTGTGTCGGATTAATATCAGAGGGATAGGACGGCGCAAGTATTTAGGGCTTGGTAATTGCTGCCAGCCGTAATTACAAGATCTGCAGTTGAGGAGTAAGAAAAAGAGAAAAAAGAAGAGGAGAGAAGAGGGAAACGACATGGCGGCAGAATGAAACGAAACGAAACGAAACGAAACGACGGCACCGTTGTGGCTGCCCCTTAGTCCGCTTGCGGTTTCGAGTCTCTAGCTTCTGGGGTGTAACTTAATTCAAGGGTCGGATGGGTAGAGATAGATATAGACGCACGAAAATGAGTATACCGAGTGGCCTGTGGGAGGAAATCGAGACACAGTTCAGCTTTCAATGTTCCCCAAAGAATGGGGACGAGTATGGCGATTGATAGTATCATGCATAGCAAGTTCGCTTTAATTTTTGATTTCCCCCAAAGATTGCTAGTTCTACCAGACCTCCTTCCTCTTATATGACAATAAAATAAGAATTGCTCGAGATTGTTTCTTTTCTAATCTCCTAGGCAATATTATGTTCAAGTCAAAATATTTTTATATATTTCTTTCCATTCCTGGTACTTCAAAATTTTATCTTTAGGGTGTGCTATATCTTTGTCACTTATTTTGTAGAAAAAATTTCGCTACTGGAAATATTAAGTCCTACGCTCTTTATTATTGAATTTATCTGCAATATTTACTCGGAAAATTATTTTAATTATTCCCAGTAATTTTTTAAGAATTTTCTTCACGAATGATAATATAAAGGGTTAAATTAGATTTTTAGACTGTCAGTCCCTTGAATGTGCACAAGCTAACGATGAACAAAATATATTCATCGTCTCCCTGTTTGTTGTTAGAGGCTCCGCATAACCCAACGTTGTTTGACTGTTTTAAAACAGTATTATTAAACTGAGGATCCTTATGCATATATGGAATATGTAAATTTGCGAAATGCAAGCAAAGGTCTGCATTGTTATTTTATTTCCACTTGTGGGGATCTTCCGGTGGATGAAAGGAATTTTTAATTTGCTGTGCTTCTTTATTGAACAGATTACAAAGTGGAAATGTATATAAAAATTTGTTGTTAACAGTGCTGTTATCACCAAAATTTAATATAAACAGATCTTCACATTTTTAACTTGCTGTGCTCTTTTCGTGGAATAGTTCATGAAAATAGGAATGGTATAAATAAATGAAATAGACACAAATACATGTTTTCTTCTGAATACTTTTATAAAACGTAAAATAAGTAAGTCCACGATGGAAATATCTTTTTAAACAAATCTTCTGGCTTGGGCACATACGGCTGGCCGCCAGAGTGTTTGGAATTTTCAAGTTTTCGCAGTTCCAAGCTTCACGTTGCCGTATCACTTTAAGTTCAGCGGAACTAACTAGTTTCCCTCGAAAACTTTCGTATTTCTGTTTTTCTTCGGCATTAACTGATGTTTTATTCATGTAAAATCCTCGATCAAAGTACGGTTTGGTAAACTCACCTTCTGAAAACAAACGTACACTGCAGAACATTATGATATTTCACTTAGTAGCACGAAAGAAATCAATATTTTCTTAATTGTACGACCCTGCGGAAATCTCAATTAATTCTGAGCTAATTATCCTCTGGCTCTCATAGCACCCTAAAAATGAATAAATTTAAATTAAATTTAGAATATAAAATACGTGATAAAATATGTGATAAAATGGAGCCACTGATACTATTTTTGGGCACAGGAATTTGTCACCATTTTATTTTTAATCTGAAAGAGTAAGAAAATTTCGAAGAAAGCAAGGGAAGCACCTTGTAAGAAAATAAATAATTTTATGTTTCTTTTTATGAACACTAAATCAATATTTGTTCTGTTTGTTTTTATTTATTAAGAATTATACCACTCCTTTAGGCACAGGAATTTTTTCCATTTTATTTTGAATCTTAAAATTGTGGAAGCTTTGAAGAGAAGCACATCAAATTAAATATCGTTAGGAAAATGAGCTAGTTCTATTAAATATTACAATTAGGATTATATGTATACGTTTATGAGAAAAATGGGGAAAACGAAGGAGTGAGGATATCAGAAAAATTTCAAAGCCCCGTATTTAGATTTTACGACGAAAATGAAGACACCAGCAGAATTTTAAAAGCGCTCTCAGACTTTATGACAAAAAATGAAGACAGCAGAAGAATTTTAAAAGCGCTCTTAGACTTCCCCACAAAACTGAAATCTGCAGACGTATTTTAAAAGCTCTGACTTGCTGACAAAAAGTGAAGTCACAACTTAGTCAAACACTGAAACTATGAACAATAAATAATATCTTATTAAATTTGTATTTCTTTTGACCAATGTAATTTTTTTCCTGAAGAAAGTTTTCCAAAATAGTCAGGATTCCGGAACTGTTTCGCAAGATAGGTACTTCGGTCGGGAAACTCGAAGAAAATCGGACGGGGCCAATTTTCCGGTTATTTTTGGTGCGATCTCGCGCTATAGTGAACAGCAATTTCGCTTTTAACGTATCATTAAAGCGTCCACCTCCGTCGCAACAACAATTTCCAAAGAAACGGACGTTCTCCGGGGCAGAAAGAAACACATTTTGCCTTCCGTATTATTACACCGGCAATCGTAGCAACGTTTACTGAAATTCTACTTTGGAATTGCATGACCGTGTATCTACCCCTTCCGGAAACGTGACCTTATTTATAGTGCACTCGGCTGTGCAGAACGTTAGCGACAATCCGCGTAATTTGACATTAACTGCGCCACGTTTCCGCGGTCGCATTTTCCTACGGAAATGCGTACACTCGAAATAATTGAGGGATTTGTACCGGGAAACGGGAAACTTTTAATCTTACGGCGTTGATCGGAGCTTCTTAACTTCATGGAAACTCCAGTTATCATTTCCAACCTGAACCGTGCGCCTAATCCAATTTTTGCGGCGGAAGTTTAGGCTTATTTTAACAAGGTATGGAAAACTTTTTCAATCAAAGTGTTCAACGTTGAAGCATTTTCTACATGAATTCTTTCTTCCTTAATAAGTTGAATCGAAGTTTTAAATATTTGCGAAAGATTGTTCATTTGTATGTCTCCTATTTGGAAAATTGTGGGGACTAGGCTATGAATTTTCATGTGAACTTTGAACCACCCTTCAAGCTGCTGACGAGTTTCTTCTTCTTGAATTTAATTTCTTGATTTAAATTTAATTTTGGCTAAACTTCTCTTCGGGAAACCAGAAATTTTTCACTGTTTTCTATGCAATCCTGTAGATTTCGGCGAGCTAATACTGAAAATCCAAGTTTCGATCCTAGGAGATCACTAGATCAAAAGTTACGCGTGTGTAAAGATGTGCGATTTTCAGTGTTTCTGAGGAGCAACAACATACCAACTACATACCGCGCGACGGTCACTACATCCCAACATGGCGGCGCACGTACCCGTCAAAAATGCTGTAAGTCGCACATCTTTACACCCACATAACTTTTGAACTAGTGATCTCCTGGGACTGAAATTTGGATTTTCGGCATTTCCTCTAAAAAATCTACAGGATTACGTAAAAAACAGTTGAAAATTTCTGGTTTCCGATGGAAAAGTTTAATCAAAATGGTCCAGTTTCAAAAAACAAAGACCAACAGTTTTGTGTACATTTGCGGGACAGTCTATCTGTTTACATATTTCTTTCCACCTTTGCAAAAAAAGATAAATTTTATAAAATAAAGTTTATAATGACTTATTACCTATTATATTGGGAATGGAAATAGCAGGGGTCAAAACTTCTGCGGGTCTGCGCACTGTTGGAAGCGTGAGCGTGGCCGACGTAAATATATTTTTTCCCGGTGATCGATGAGAGTGATCGATGCGTCTATTCTTCCGACTTCCGATCACATTCTCGGCTGCGCGTGCAGCGTGTCGCACTATGTGGAGCATGTTACGTTACCGCATAAATTGTAACGTCGTGCACACCGACGCCTGTACGATCAACCTTGTTTCTGCATTGTCACCATGTTTTCTCGCGACAGGAAGAGCAACTTCCACTTCGAAATTCCATTATTGAGCCGCGCGCGCTGTTCAAAAACACGAAAGATCAACTATCCGTAATTAGCAGGACTTTGCCCTTTTCGCGGGACTATACATGCACCGACAGCGATACTGAAATTTACTAGTCGAGTTGTTTAAGTGGTGCATTTCGTGCACTGACGGATCGATACTCCAGCAAAGGCGGAAGGCACACAAAGGACACGCGGACTGAAACCTAATTCACCAAAGCGAGAAAATTTAGAAATTCAATCAGAGTCGTTCGGTGATAATTCTGTTATCGGAGGACGTTTTATCAACAGCCTCTCGGGAATCCTCGAAATTCGAGGGATCAAGAATTGTTACAGAATTTAGTACTGATATTTATTGCAATAATTATAAGACTGAATTTGATTTTCCGCGATTTTTATTATAATTGTACTGGTATAAAGGGTATCCAGAAACTCTAATGCCAAATTACAACTACCAGAAGATTCAGCGAAATTAAAGTTGGCGGAACCAAAATTGGAAAAATAAAATTTTTGAATTGTTCCTTTAATATTTCTGCATCATTCAGTCCCTAGAAAAATTGATTTTCTTCAGTAATCATTTCTTTTCTTTTTTTTTTTTTGAGATGCACTTGCCACCACAAACTGTGATTTGCAGGTGACAATTTTAGAAAATGGCTGCCAAATTCTAGTTTAAAATATTTAGCTTAATTTTTTAGGAAATATCGTTTAAACTTCATATAATAAAATGTGCATATTCATTTTTTGAAGAAACGTAATTTAGTATATCTTCAGTTATCAATATTTCTAATCTTTTATTTTACCAGAAATCTGTAACAATATTCTATAAATTGTATCGTCGATACTGAAGACGACACAGATTCTATTTCCAATCCGCTTAGGATTGTAAATCCGGGGTTCGAGATTCGTGTTCGATTCGCGATTTATTGCCTGTCAAATTCACACGTTCGCTACCACCATTTATTTCAGCCGCAGTACTTATGGTTACAATATTTGATGAAGTGTAATATATGTCCTTTATAAAATATGAAAAGAATACTAAGAGGAGGAACCTTTGTTCAAACTGTACGTTATAATTTTTTTAAATTTAGATTGTTAGAAATGTGATTTGAATTAAATTCTGAATTTCAACTTTGTAATTTCTATTTTTCTAAGGAATGGAGACGACGTTGTGGTAGTTGTACAGTTAAATGGATATTTTAAACAATCTATAATATCACTGAGAGTCTGTACATATTTGAACAACGTGCAGTGTCACTGACTGTTTGTCTACGCATACGTATTCTGGATTATGCTCGAACCCTTCATCCTCAGAGTAGTTCGGGCAACAATTTTCCGCCCCATTGGTTCCAATACGTTCTACTGCTGTGATTCGATTTCTGAAGACCTTTGGCTGACTTTTAAAGAATCCTCTTTTCTTCCTTGGCTTTAAACTTTCGAGTCGTGCAACCCGATATGGGATTATCGAATTAAATTATGCGTACCTTCTGACGGAAATTAGAAAGTCAACAACACTGCGAAATAAAATAGAGAGTTTACCCTAAACGTAGAACAATCAAATATATAGACAACAATTAATCCCCTGATTGCAAACATTACTGCGAATTAAACTGAAATTTCTCGCCACAGGCTACAGTTTTTCATTTTTTACAACGAAAGTTTGCAACTGAAAAATCGGAAAAAATTCTCGCATGTGTGCTACGATATATGGAATGTATCAGATTTTTTTTTGAATTTTCGGATGCGATTAAAGGGGGGAAACGGGGTAAAGACTGGTTTTTCGTTTTTTCGCTGTAACTACCCTTATGGGTGTCGTATGGGGATGAAACTTGGCGGGAAGGGTCCTTTCATGGGAAGCTATCGAACGAGTAATTTCCGGTCAAAAACAGCTGAAAGGAGTTTTTGACCCCCTTTGATTTTGTTTACTATTTTCTTGTTACTTTGATATTTTGAAAGTTTTTATTACAACAGAACCAGTCTCAGGAAATATATGTAGGTCGTTAACATGTTTCGAAGCTGTATTTATTTCATGGTCGCTTTTCTTGGCGCGGGTATAATAGATGATCGTCAAGATGAATAAATTCTTGGCACTTGTTCTACGCATTATTTTGTTCAGGACATCGCTAGAGAGTACGTCGCACATTCTGTCGCATTTGTTTAGCGACTGGCTGCTGTCACTATAGTTCAAGACTGCATGCACCTTTTTCCTTGTCTTTGACTTAATTTTTGGTGGGCAACATCCTGACAACATTACAGTTGTAAGAGACAGACATTGAATGAAAATTATTTTTTTTTTTTTAATAATTTTGATTAGTTGTAGCCAATAAATTTTATTCAATTTGTCTAATTGTCTTCACAGTTTTCTTATTTTGTAACTTGTGAGTGATTGAAAATTTTTAATTTTAAATTTCAACGAGTGCAATTCTACTGGAATACGGATTTAATCAATTTTGGTCAAAGATGAGGATATGAGCTATTTTTTTAGTTAACTGATGTATGTTAATTTGGACGTATAAATACAGTATCTTGTAATGCTGTCGTTTACTGTTAGATAACATAGCGAGAGGGTGGTTGAGGTCTTACTCAACTTGTTGAAGGACGTGCTGCAGCATCGGGGACCAAAAATGAACTTCTGCATTAAAATTCCAGAAGGTTTCCGCTGAACATGGCCAATGCTATTTTCAACGAACCTTAATAATTTCCATCGGGCTTGAAATAACATTGCTGATCCATTTAAACCCCTACAGTAATTCACTCGACTAAAAACGAACGTACACGCCGAGCTGTAAATCAAAGGAAAATTTCGTCGAGTAATATAAGACCATAGCAATTCTCGAAACACGATGGACAAAAATTAAAGAAGATCATTTACACGCTTTCTGATGTCGTTTCCAAACTGAAAGAGGAATATTACAAAATTACACACATCTCAGTACGAACCTGTAAATCCTGTTTCAGAAAACAGGAATTAAATTTGCTTTCTCTTTTGAACAGCTTCCAATTTTGATAAACTTTTCAAATTCTTTTAATGTCTATCAAATTGCAACTACTCATTTTTTAAATAGATTGCTCAGAAAGAATTCTCCGATTCGAACAATTATTTAATTCAAGTCCCGTTTGATTAATGTCACTGCATAATTTGCATTCGTAAGTTATTTTGGCACGTGTGCATTTTATTTTCGAGAAACCTTTTGGCTCAATCGAACGTGTAAATTATGAAACGCGTTTCGTATGGTATGGAAAGCACATTTGCAAGGAGATATTTAATACACAATCGGCACGTAAATTGCAAACACCTTATCAAACTGCGCCATTTATTGTGGGCATGAGGCCGTGCTATGATATTTATTACGATATTACCTGTATGTAACATCGTGAAATGTTATCCGTGCCACTGTTGATAGGTTCAATAAAGATATCCAGAAAAGTCAGAAGATTTAACTTTTTTTTACGAGGAAATAAAGATATTTACAGCCTATAGGCTGTATTATTGAACGCGTGGGTCTTAAATGCACATCAAAATCATGCTTATCTTATTAAACCTATCAGTATTAACATCAATACTTCTTTTTTAAATTAAAACATTATCTATTTCTTTACCTGCTGGAACATGTTTTCATGCAACGTCAATTTAAACACTAACAATTTAAAATTATAATCATAGTGTGCAATATTAGCAAAAATATTAAAAGCAATTTCCGAGAATCTGGGCTAAGAATTGTAAAAGTAATTCGGTAAGTACAACAATAAAAAATTAGATTGAACTGATTAATTATTTCTAACCCTTTCGTGACTATTATTATAGATTACTACTGCTATAGATAGATTAATGTGCACGACAATAAAGTTTAATAATTCAACATATTTATTTTACGCTGGATCCGCACGAAAAAATGTTGGACGTTGCAATTTACGATTTCTGTCACAGCAACCATTGCAAATAAACAAACGAATTCGGAAAAACGCAATTTCCGTAATCCGTTTTAATTCGATCGGTGGTCGATTTAAAAACGAAGGAATCATGCTTGCTCTATAGCAATCGAAAGCAAAAGATGTAAATTATAGTCAATTTGCAGGTTTTCAGTTTTACAATATGCAATTATTACAAATCTGGGGGACTTCGTTGCATTGCTTGCTGATCCGTTTCTATTTCTGTGAATGTTCAACGAAAATTGAACAGTAAGTATAGTAATCGACGGTGTTAGTACACGTAGTTTGTAACCGCCCCAATTAACAAACACAGCTTCTGCAAACAAATTAAACAAACATCGCCGCGATGACTACGCTGTATCGAACGAAAAAAAAAAAGTTTCTACTTTTTATCGTGGAACAGGCTGAGAACGTTTATCGAAAAAATGGGTATCCCGAAAGTATCATATAAATTTTTTAAATTGTTACACTTTTTCTACTTCTTATTGGTCCTCAAACTAATTCTTCTAACAATTACAGCCTTAGAATAATTTTTCTAACAACTATTACTGCCTCAAAATAATTTGTCTAGCAATTATTATTGCCTCAAATTAATTCTTCTGGCTATTACAACTTTAAAATAATTTTTCTAACAACTCTGATTGCCTTAAAAAAATTTTTCTAACAATTACAGTCTCAGAATAATTTTTCCAAAAGCTCGCATTGTCCTAAGATAATTTTTCCAATAACTCTAGTCCCGGAAAAGAATTTGTTTCACGCAGCAGGATTTATTACAAAAATCATTAGCAGACGAAAATGTGCAGCGAAAGAATTCGGCCATTATTTTTGCATGATAGCTTCCATATCTATCTTGCTGTGTGTGCTTTTTCTCAAACTGAGATCATCAATCAAAATCTGACAAGTATGATCTCTCGTGCAGAACCTTTCACAACATCATGTTACCCGCGATATCAACATTAATTCAGTTGACAATAGAACTTGCAAGGGTTTCTAATAGAATCCTACGTCAGTTTGCATTTGAATTGGTAATAGCAGATTAGCCGAGTGCAGAAGTGCATCGCATAGTTGGACCGCACTCGCCAAGATGTTGTACATCCTAAGTTTCGCTAATGAACGTTTGCCAAATAGGAAAACTTTCGGAAGATTACATTGATGCTTTCAGCTGGCCAGCAAGAATGCTCTGCCGAACGGTGATGGCGGCTATTATTGCTACTGAATAGCGTCTTAACAACGGCTAATTACTTACAAGAATTTTTGAAACACGAACGCCCATAATTATGGGGAACTTTTTCGTAACAACTCTCGTCACGCGAGTTCTTTGCTTTCGGACTTTTAGAAACGCGGGAAATCAAATTAGTTTTTCCAACTTTTGTTCGCGTGCGCGAAAATAAAAAAAAGGAAACTGAATTGCAATCACAAGCGCGTATATATCAACCGGCAGAAATTTTGCAAAAAGTCTGCTCATCACTGTTAGCATTCACGTTTGATATTTCATCGCGACCGTGCGCGAGAGATAAATTTTTAATACGGAATTTTCAATATGTACTCGGAAATCAAGAATTTTCGCGGAAAAACAGTTATTTTAGACGCGTTAGATGCGTTCACGAATTTTATTTCGGAATACACTCTGCAGAGTTTGCAACCTAAGTTAACGAAGCTTAGTGTACCGTAGGACAGAAGAAAATTCGCATTACGTGATCGAGCACCAACCTGAATTTATTGTTCACGTGTGGACCGCAGCAACTGCCAAACATTCGATTCCTTCCTCCGAAATGAAAATTAATTGGCAAAAACCGTTTTGAGAATTAAACGGTTTTGCTCTTATGTTTTCTGCGAACCGACATTATTATATTCCGTTCGATCGCATGTTCATAGCCGTTACTGTAAAATTACGTTGCCGATTGAATGCGTCAATTTTCGTAATAATAATGTGGTATTTAATCGGGTGAAAACGCACAAGCTGTTTGCCTAATCGAATGCGATTATTTAACTAGTTATTACACTAACCACAGCAATGTATTATCATATAATTTTTTCTTATAATGCATTGTACATGAAAAATTAAAATATGGCTTTATATTTAATGCAATGCCATTCTACGCAACTGTATTTAATTCTGTTCAATTTTATTCAATTATGTGCCATTTTATGCAATTCTATGCACTTCTATGCAATTCTCTGCAATCGTTTTCAACTATTTTCAATTCTATGCAATTATATGTAAATTCTATTCAATTCTATGCACTTTTATGCACATTTTGTGCACTTCTATGCACTTCTATGCAGTTTTCATGCACTTCTATGCACTTCTATGTGCTCTGAAATAAAACATTGATGGAATAACAAAAATGAATTGAAATAAAAATATTGTTGCACGAATCCGGTGATTTCCGGGTTCGTCTGCGAAGGGAAGCGTCTCCCACGACAGTCTAAACAGTATAAATAGCACGAAGTCATGCTGGTGGTAGTAAAACTGAAATAATAGTACTACCTACCCAGTGTTTAATCTTCGCCAATTGGGTTTCCCGGGCGTATCTCGATTTATGTGGTGCATATTGCGCTGCACCGTGGGGAACAGCCAAAAGCTAGTCGCGTTTTGCTAGTTCAATCTATGATCCTTCTGAAAAATTGCCTGTTAACGGTACGTTAATGGCGGCCACTTTTTCCTTTGCTCGCGTACTGGAACCACAAGCCCCGTCGAAACGGGTCAAAACGAAAACGCATGTCGTTCAATCAACGTCCTCGCCTCCGAATTGCAGTGGCAGCGCGATCTGAACGCACGGGAACACAAACACGGTCGACGGAGATGAAAACCGCGTGGGTTCCCCGGGGTTCTTGCTGCTTTTGCGATTGCAAAAGTTCGAATTTCTCCTGTGGTCTCTTTCTTATGTCTTTCTGGCCGATTTATAGTTTGAAAACATAGCTCCTATAACAACACGACAACGGAAGTCGCACGATTCCACTCAAAGAAATTAAATTTCCCTCAAACATTTAGTACGCAAAAGTTTCTCAGGACAATTGTTATTTTTTGCTTATCTCATGTTTTTTTTTTAACGGTACCTTATGTTTTTTCTCAGATATTGTTGTAGAGCATGAAAAGACGAATCCAACGACTACCATGACCATACCATTCTGATCGTTCCATCGCGAGATATTCGTGTCTGAAAGGTAACGTGCCTAACTCACACACCAACCCAGACTTTAGCTTTCAGACACAAATATCTCGAAATTGAATAGTCGAAACCATACCGTTATTATATTCGTTGAACTCGTCTTTTCATGCTTTATACGAATATCGAAGAAAATGTATAGGCTTCCGTCTGAAAAAGATATCGATGACCTTGAAATCTCGTTTAAAAAGGAACTTAGAGAAATTTTTGAATTTTTTTCCACTGTTGTATGCGCTAACCCCTTGAGATTTACGGGATTGCAATTAGGTAAGATATCCTGTGTACCTTGGATGACCTTGATACAGCCACAAACAATTAATCAAAAAATCATCAACTTCCAAAATAATTGAGAGATTGATTTAAAAAATCGTGGAGTAGCTTCCGAGGGCTCATTTTAAAGAAGAAGCTTCACTCTACACATTTACATTCAGTCACGATACGAATTTTGCGAACCTCTTAGCTGCTTAAATTTCCAAAATGGTGGGAAAGCTGTATTCCTCCGAAAATTCGACGTCACATACTCTTCAAACTCGAATAAAATTGTTCAAAAAAATCGTACGACAACGTTCGAGGGCTCATTTTAAAGAAGAAGCTTCATTCTTCGTGCCTACTTTAGTTCCAAACCTGCAAAAAATTTTCCCACCCAAGTAGACACGTTTAAATTTGCAAATCGCTGGTCAACCTACGTTCGATGTCGCATACTCTTCAAAATCGCAAATAGAATGACTGAAAAAAATCGTACAGCAACGTTCGAGGGCTCATTTTAAAGAAGAAGCTTCATTCTCCGCGTCTGCGTTGGTTTCAGTCCCGAAAAAAATTTGTAACCCTCCACAGCAACGTTTGCATTTCCAAAATGTCGAGAAAGTTACATTCCTCGAGAAATCGACTATGCTATATATCGAAACGCTATGTTTCGTGCGTTAGGTCGTCCCGCACGCGTTTCCGCACGCGTTTCCGTTCACGGTTCTCAGCTGGAGCCGGATAGTGAGGGTTTTGCGGATTGGCTTCGGCGGACTCGTCCCGCGGAAGCACGCTTGCGCGGCTTTCAAGGCGAGCTTTTGAGCTTTCGAGTCGCACCGTGAGCCGAGACACGTGGAGAGTCGTCTGTCTATTCCTCCGGCGAGGAAGTTTCGCGTTCAGCGTGTGTGCGCGCGCGAAATCGTCTTCGCGTGCGAAATCCGGTCGTCGCGCGAATCCGCTTCTCTATCAGTGCTCGCCGGCGGCCCCGCGCGTCGTCCTCGATGACCTCGACACGCGAAATCATGTGAACTGTTCCTCCGTATACGATAAAAAAAAAAGAACGATTCGCGAATCGTTGTTGGAGGGGCCGAGACCGAACCCCCGGCAATTTATGTGAGTGCCTGATTTCGGTGATCGCGCGGGATCGACGTCGGATTTTTCCGCCAAATTGTGCGGTTCTGATCGAGCTGCTGTGAATCTCGCGCCTCTCTCTGTTTTCAATGGGAATTTTTAGGTTGCCTACGTTTCTCTCGAAGAATAATTACATTCCATCCTGACTTGATACTGACAATTTTAAATTTGTTTTTTATTTTGTTATTTTTAAATTTTAATTATTTCTGTTATTTTTGGATCAGCAAATTTTTAAATTTGTTATATTTGTTATTTAACACGGTGAATGCCACGTCACCCATTTGTGGGTGACGGAATTATTTGTCCAGGTTTTAAAAGGAATTTTTACGTTGATATATTCATCGTACCGGTTAGGATCTGTAACATGAAAGTTGCAGGACTACTCAGTATCATACATTTAATTTTTTTAATTTTTATTTCATGAAATAACTTACTTTGATTTTATGGAAGTTTTGGGGTTTCTAGTTTGACGATCAAAGCGTTTAATGTTTTTAAGTTGTGTATTAATTGTAAGGGAATTTTTTAGTTATGTATTCATTTTGAGGGAATTTTTAAGCTCCACCATAATTGAAGAGCAATATTTTTGTAGGTTCTCGTTGTCCTCTGTTTTGAATTAATTTGGTCGTGCTGAAAGATACAATTTTTCTACTTGAAAATCAATTTTTTTGTAGGTCGATATGTAATTTTTTAATCTATTAAAATCATTGAAAGTGCAAAATAATTTTCATAAACTGCTCACTCGCAATCGATCCGGAAAATTTTTATTCTCCACAAAGATCCAACTGGCCCAATGGCGTTAAATACGTGTGCGAAATTAATTAGGCTAGCTCCAAGTAAACCGAGAGATTATGCGTGTCACATATCCATGGCGATGACAGGGATCGTGTTAACACACTCGTTCATATCTCGACAATGAATGCAGCTACTGAAATGTGACGAAAAGATTATGAAAATACAATTCATTATCTCAAAAATAGCTCGTTTAGGTTTTGATATAATTGCTGTTTAGGTGTGTGTATTTTTAATCAGTTAAACAGTGACAAAAACTGATTTTGCAAACGCTCTGTTTTATTCACACGAATCGTTCACACTGTCTTATTTGTTATTTCGATGACAAATTCATTTTTCGAAATACTGTAATTATCGATACTTGTCAATTATTTGAAGTAGGATCGGAAATATATTAAACGTTTTTGCATTTTTCTTTTTCAACAAAAACACATTGCAAACTGACAGAACATTTTCGAATAGAGTAGACAACAATTACATTTTATTATTTTGCAAAGGCATGATCACACAAACAAATGGCGGATCCAAAATAAAAATTTGCTATAAGGAAAATAAAAATTGTGAATTCCAACAAACTGGAGCGAAATAGAAAATTAATTTCTTAATACGTTTAATAGATTGGAATTAATATAAGAGTATTTTTAAATTCTTCTAATGCTTCTAATTCTTCTAATTTTAAATTCCTTAAAATATTCTAAATTATATAAATTAAAACTAATTGTCTAATTATAAGAAACAAGATAAATGCAAACGTCCTTCTCTTAATAATTGCGATAATACTTGTTTTATGTTTATTCTATTCAAATCAAATCCTCAGCCTACGAATAATTCTTGAAAGAGAAGAGAGTAATATTTGTTAATCGAAATGATTTTTGCTTGGACAAAGGCGGCAAGAAAACAGTATAAATATTATCCCAGTGCCCTTGGGCGAGAATAGATACCCAATTTACCCCCTTCAACCATGGTAGACAGATTTCACTTAAAGTGAACCTGGAATTTGATTTAATTCTGACGGGGAAAATGTAGGTCGGTAAAATCAAGCCTACCTCTTGGACAGCGCATGAGAGCAGAGGATTGTTATTAAAAAGAGCGGGAAAAGTTGAATGACGGACCCTCTGCATTGACAGCGACAGCGGTACTATCTTCACTCGACAGCCTCGGTAACAATAAAACCATTCACCGATCTGAAACATAAAAATATTAACGTATGCAGAAAGCAGCTTTACAAAAGAAAAAATAAAACGGATTACAAATTTTATTGAAAATGGTCGCACTGCGTTTACTTGCTCGGGGAAAGTGAATTAGAAAATGTTAAACCAAAACGATAATTCATTTGCCTAACTAAACTCGAGTCACAATTAGAGAGGAGGAGTATGGAAAATCGTTTACAGTGAATTCTCGATATATGTCAAGAACATGCGTCGTGTGTCGTCGAGGAGACATACCCGAGCCGTGTTTACACAGGGTATACCCCAGTATTAGGTAGTGGGGATAATTTCGCGACATTTATCATCGAGGTTTTGGCGACATATATGGAGAGATCGCTGTACTATACTTTTTCCTGCAAGTTCGCACAAGGGAACTAGGACGTTCGTGCTACTGCTGTCGAATAAAGCATTTTTGAACGACAATTGCAAATTGCCTTCCGATCAATAATTCGTTAATTGCGAAACGACGGATTCCGGGACTGCAGGTGGGTTGATTCATGCGATTTACGAGGGAACAAAGCGAAATCGCTTGGACACCGTTCAAATGTTGCGCCTCTCGCCAATGAAAATTCGTCGACGCTAATCAAGGATTACGATTCATCGGATCGACCGATCTCTCGAAAGCGACGAACTTGTCCCGTGGCCCCTAATTCGAAGCGCAGTGTTTCGAATCGATTTCGTCTCGCACGGTGCTCTTCGAGTTCGACGATTCTGCAGAATTTGTTTGCTGAAATCGCGATCAAATTTTCTGTCGACCGTGTTCGAATTTTATCTGTCTTACCCGGTCGATTCATTTCTCGAATCGAACTCCGCGATCTCGATAATGCGGCAATACCGAAAGAAGAGAAGATCCGAAACTATTCTCGATCCTGATCTCACGGTTCGCGAGTGGTCTAACGTTTCATTCAATAAAAGTGTCCCCGAGTCACGGCTCAGTGAAATCGTTTTACTCGGAAAAATGGTTTCTTTTCATTTTCGATGGTTAAACGGTACAAATTGTAGACAATTCTACCGATATCGTTACACCGATTTTTCGCGATAGAGATTTTCACGATACATAGATTCACAATATGCAATTTAATGCGAAAGGCTATTTGACGATTGCTTATTGTTATTCATAGTTCTCATCTATTATGTTGTTGTTAGATCGTGGGGGTGTAAATGCATTGGAATGCGAGGGATTGATAAAAGGAGGCAAGTCTTTTTAGTGCAATTTTTAAACATTTTGATTAATGCTGACACTAAGATTGGACGGGTATATTTTGGCATACTTTGTTCAAATTCTACTCGTTTTAGTTCCTTTTTAGATTCTGCTCTTTTTAAGTTCCTTTTATAGTCGACTATTTTCAATTCGTTTTCAAATTTTACTCTTTTTAATTGCTATTCAAATTCTACTCTTTTCAATTCCTGTTCCAATTTTTCATGCCTTTTCAAATTCTACTCGTTTTCATTGCTATTGAAATTCTACTCTTTTTAATCCCTTTTCAAATTCTACTCTCTTTATTTCCTTTTTGTATTCTACTCTGTTTAATTCCTATTCAAATTCTACTCTTTTTAATTCCTCTTCAAATTCTACTCCTCTTAATTCCTATTCAAATTCTACTCTTTTTAATTCCTATTCAAATTCTACTCTCTTTATTTCCTTTTTAAATTCTACTCTTTTTAAGTCCTTTTCAAATTCTACTCTTTTTCATTCCTATTCAAATTCTACTATTTTTCAATCCATTTTAAATTCTCCTTATAGTTCAGGGAAATTCTACTCTCCTCTTTCAAATCTTTTAGAATCCACTAATTTTGGTCACGAAAGCAAAAAATCCGGTTTTGCCGTCAGCAAAATATCGGCGACAATCTCTAAAAAGCGGTGACGTTAACAATCGGTCAACAGCAGAGCAAATAATAACGGAAGCGTATCTGGAACGACGAATTTACGAGGGAATATTTCAGTTTTTTAAATTCGCTCGCTCCTTGGAACGCAGGAAACATTAAACCAACTCTCGCACAAAAAAGAGAACAGACTGTTTCTGCTCGTTACAAAGTATTTTAACGCGCTTTCCATCCCCATTTTCCAGTAAATGCTGGCTAATAATGTCGTCACTGCACGGAACACGATTAAAACCGTCATAACACGTAATCCTGATTGAACAACTTCTCCGCATAAGAGTAAGCCTTCTATATACCCATTATTAAACTGTATAATTAAGATGCATTAAGGACGCATCGAACAGGAACGTTCGACGTTCGACTGATTGGCGAACAAACCGGCGCATTCCTGACCCACTTCGCGTTCGCATATGCGAAATTCTATGCTTCATTTTGGGCATGTTATGGCATCGACGTTGCGAACGACGAATGCAGTGTATATTAAAGCACCAGAAAATGCAGAATTGTCACCTAAATTTTCGGCTGGAAATTTCCTTAACACTAGATTTACGGGATAATTTAATATTTTTAATTAAATATTATTAAGATTCCAAGGATGCATACATAAGAAATTATTTAGCAAATTTATTTCTTTGGGTATGTATTATTTTAAAAATATTACTAAAAATGTAGGTAGCACGTTCTTGTTATTTTTATGAACTAGTGCAAAATGGTCGCTTTTAGTGCTCCGTAAACCTAGTGTTAATCGTTGCAGACATTAATCCTTCAGACTGTTTAAATGTTCATATACTGACACTGTAAATATGGAATTTGAAGCACTGCTAAAAATTACCATAAATTGGGTCAGTTTTATATTTTACTGATTATAATTATTAGAGAGAGAAACAAAATTTTGTTAAATTCTATTACCAGTGATGTTAAATTAATTTTTAACGAATCACAAAACGGTATTAACTCACATTAGATCAATTCTCCGAGCATTCCCCACCGCATTTGGAATACAGTCCCGTTCAGTAATTGCCCGTGCGGGCAGAGAATTAGGTTCCCCGGGCATAAGCGACTCGGCGGCCAACGAGCCACGCCTCCTTCCGATGGTTCAGCCTATGACAATATTTTTCCCGCTGACGTCACATTGGGCCTCTCCGCAACATAATCGCCAGAGCGAGACGTGTTCCCCCACTCTAATTTCCCCTTCCACCGCGCTATTCCCCACGCTTCTGCCGCTGGCCGGTCACGTGATGCGTTCTGACAGAGAGGGGGTAACCGTTTCCCCTCAATTGGTGCTCCCTCCCCTCCGCGACCATAATTTTCACATTCCACGGAACGATCACGTGTTCCAGGATCATTTAACTAGTTTTCATAGCTCTCGTATCAAACCCGGTGCAACTCCGGGAAACATTGCAACAGCAATTTCGGATTTTACCGGGTCCGGTTAATCGTTCCCTTTTATCTTTCCCCGCGCAGAATTAGCATTCGCGTCGTTCGCTGTCTTCGTTCCTCGGCCCCTTGCTCGTTTAAGAGGTCTCGGTGAATTAATAGTTCGCGTGGTATACGTGACTCCCGAACCGAGTGGCCTTGTCAAGTGCACTTCCTCGATCGTGACGTATCCCCATCGTCGAAGGGCAGTTGCATCGTCTCGTTGCACCGACCGAGAAGGGCCTCGGCTTTCTCACCTCCTCGCGGAAACCGCCCCGCACGCGCGCGCGAAAAAAATGATGACGGATTCTACCACGTCGAACTCTTTTCATCTCTCTCTCTCTCTCTCTCTCTTTGACAGCGCTTCCGGCCCGTGCGAATTCGATTCTTTTAGTGCCGCGCCGTCGCGCCGTTTGTTTGGCTTAAAATCGCAAATACCTTCGGGACCGAGAGACAGAGAGAGAAAGAGAGAGAGGGGGGCGACGAATATCGGCGAAATAGATTTCGAGAGGTATTTGCTCCGCAAACTAGCTCTCCCCGTCCTCCGCGGACTCGCTTTTCTCTTTTCTCTCATCGATAGCTTCGATTCCGCCGGGTCCTCGAGAATTGCCTGATGAATTTCAGCCCGGGATTGTTTTCGGCTGTGTCCAGCTGTTCACTGTGTTGCGTCCAGTTGCTCCGATATTTGGACAACGGTCACTATTGTTTTGGGAGGCGATTGTCCCCAGAAAAGAAATAATATTCTAATATTCTTCTGAGAAACACCAACGTCAAACAACTCGATATATGGAGGATGCCACGCGCAAGCGAAGACGTAGTTCAAGATTAGGCCACGCGTGTAACGCCGAGCACGAAAACAATGTAAACAAGCCGCGGCGGCCGTTGCAGCGACGCGCACGAAAATAACGTAAACAAGCCGCGACGACCGTTGTAGCGGCGCGCACGAAAATAATGTAAACAAACGGCTACTCAGTCGTGTCCAGCCGTGGCTAGAGTCCACAGCAGTTTCAGCAGTTCACTCATTTTTGTTAATCTCGCTGTTCTCGGTGTCGAATTTAATCAGATCTATTCATTAACACGTTAACTGCCACGTCAGCCACATATGACTGACAGTGATTTTTAAGTTGGGCTTAGAAATTCATTTTTATTATGAGATATACAGATAAACCGAGTTTTATTGGGGTCTTTCGAACTCGAAAGGGTTAAGCATTTCCTATAATACATTTTTAATTTCTAGTTGTGGTTTCATTAATTAAATTAGTCTGATTTTGTAAGAATTTCTGGGCCTGATATTTGGCACTTAACGTTTTAATGAGATTAGTTTATTTCTGAAGGAAAACCAGGAATCGAAATTTCATTCTTACAGGTGTTTTCGTACTCCTTACTAGGTTTTGTAGGATCCGAAAGGATTAACCCTTAAAAATTGCTGTACCATTATCCAAAATATTTGTTACATTATTAAATCTGTATTGAATAAATTTCAGTATTGTACGAGTAAATTGCACCGTTCTCGTATGAATAACATGAGAATAAAAGTATATTCTAGGTCGAAAGAAATGTTTCGTTTTGCAGTTAAAATAGCTTCGAGTGCAAAAGGTTAAAGGGTAATCAATTAGTTTTAACTTCGCTATTTCCGTCGCGTGAAATAAATTTCTGTGATTTTATAGGGCTTTCGGGAATATACTAAATTGACAAGGAATGTGCCGATGAATGGGCAAATATTTTCGCGAACAGCATTTCTAACAAACTTAACGCAAATTCTGCAGATTCCACATCATTGAATCGAACC
>CM052114.1:2232344-2242820 GCA_028454245.1 Halictus quadricinctus | reverse complement strand
CGAAAGTGCTAAAACGACGGCGTTATGGATTACTATAGATCACGGAGACTGGTCAGTCAGATGAACTGGATCGATTCGCAATTCGGAAGAACCGCGAAGTCGCGTTTGTTCGCAATTCCGTGCCCGCGAAACCGCAATAATTCCCATTAGCAAGGCGTTACGTGCGAAATCGTCGACACTCGCGGAAATAACGACGATTTCACAGTGGCAGAAGCCGAGTTTCGGCAAAATTGCACACAGACGCGCGCACACGTACGCGGAACAGTATTCACAGACATGGCGCACAGTGTAGCTTGCTAATTCGGCGTGTTGTTTGACGGACTTTCATCGCGGCCGGCGGTCTACCAAGTGGAATTGAACTTTGCCCTTTGTAGCTTTTGGCAAACCGACACCCCCCGACGGGAAACAAACCCCATCCTCTGCGTCTCTTTCTCTCTCGCTTCGGAGGGATCATGATGAAGTGTTACACGGTGGTTGCTCGTGAGATTTTTACTGCGGCTCTGCACCATGGCCTGGTTTTTCCAGAAAACGCGATCGAGAATTTACTGCTTCGGAAGTTTTACTGCTGCGCTGGGAATTTTTCATTTATTTTCGCGGAGCTTGTTCCAGGTCCTAACCGTCGCGGATCAATTCGCGAACGTGCCCTACGATCATTGAAACGATCCAGCGAATTGTTCTTCTAACCTCGTTCGACTCCCTGTGCGCCATTTCGGCGAGCACGGTTCTCGGACCGATGTACGTTTTCGGGAATTTTTTTAGGGACAAATAGTTGGTGAAAAATTCCAGGATTTTACAGTGATATTAACCCAACTCCCAACTCTATGCTCAATTTTTTTCGAGAAAAAGTGTTACAAAATGGCGGTGCTATTCGCTGTTGTCCAAACCTACCTCCACCTCGGCTATTTAAAATTTGCTGTCTTCGGGAATTTTTTTAAGGATAATTAAAAAAAATTAAAATTCCAGGATTTTACAGTGACATTAACACAACTCTCAACTTCATTCTCAATTTTTGTCAGATCAGTACGTTGAAAAATGGCGGAGCTATTCGCTCTTTAGTCTATGGGTACATCGATGGAAGGTCGCCATTGCTAAATTGAAACGTCTCCGGCCATTTTTAAATATTTTGTCCTGAAAAAAATTGAGAATGCAGTAAACAGTTGCGTGAACATCACTGTAAAATACTGGAATTTTCCACTTATTGGTTATCCTTAAAAAAATTCCCGAAAACATAGCACAACCTATTGACTGAAAATTGTTATACCACCAATTAATGTGGACAAAGTCCACATTTGGAGCTTGTGATACTTTCTTTGGTTCACTATACACATGAAGGACACGTTACATGGAAGCAACCCTTTCAGTTATAATGATGCGAACAATATCGCAGACGGCGCTATACGCAATTTGAATGGTATCAAAAGCCCAGTACGCTAGTAAGAATATTTTTATCTCCAAGGTGACCTTTCCGACACACAAACGCATCTTTTCTTCTTCTTCTTTTTATGCAAGTCCGTGTGCACATTTGCACGTATAACGGGGGTACTTCGGGTGCCCTTTAACCCTCAAAAGCAAAGTTAAACACGAAACTTATTTCCCACGAGATCGCAGGCTCGAGAAACGAGTGAGAAGCTGCGAATACGAGTAAACTCGTTTACCGGGGGCGTTATGAATATTTATAAAATGGGAAATTTTAGAGACCCGTATTGCAGATTTTCACAGTTATCAATAAACTGTAAGCTTTAAACGTTTCCAGGCGTTTCATGAAATTTTCCGAGACTCCTCCCACCGTCTTAAAACGGAAAGGAAAAGTTGTGCGTGGGCGTCACCGTCGCTAAACGTCAAACCTATTTTTTCATTAAAGTTTATAGGACAGATTTTCGCGCTGTTCAAACGAACTTTGCGCGGAGCGCTCTTTATGAAAACAATGCTCTGCAAAACAGGATTTCCGGTGGCTCTTATAGCAAACGCTTTTTCATCAAGCCACCCGTTCACGGGAGCCATCTCCGCCGGAAATGAATTTCAATCTCATTAATATTGCGGACCAGTGACCCGTGAAATTTTTACCTCGATACTGATCTTTTCCTTTTGACGTGACTCTGTGCTTCTGGTGGTACTAAAAAAGGTAATTGTTATATGGAAAATCTGAAAGATGATATTTACCTTGGAGATGGTATTCTTTTATTGAGACGGAATTAACCAAAATTTTTATTTTAACTCCTTGGGATTGTTTTATATTTTCCAAAATGATATGGTTGCATTAATTATACGCAGAATTCGATTTATGCGACGAGGTCACGAAAGAATAGTAGAGCTGTACGATCTAAGGCAGGGGGGTCCAACTTGTTCCCCTCCGGGGCCGCGAGGCCCCCACCATTAGTCGAATCTCCCCCCACTACTACGTACAGCGGTAGAGTTAGTGTGGCAACAGTAGCGGCACACAACGATGAAGTCTAGGAGTGGGGGAAGCACCTAAGCGGAGAAGTAGCCGCGCGTGGCTCGCGGGCCACATGTTGGAACCCCCTGATCCAAGGAACGGAACCCTCCCTGCCGAAGCTATCTCAATGTTAAAAATCTCATTTGTAGTGGCAAATATGATTCGTAATTGAATAATGCGTTCGATTGCTGGTGGGGCAACATAATCGTTCCGCGATTATATAAATTGTTCAAACGATTATCTGATCATTCGCGAGTGGAACGTTGGCAACAGTGATAGAAAATAATTCATGACCAAGAAATAAACGAGATAGTGAGGAACATCATGAGCAAACAGGAACCGAAGGGGCCACCGCCCCCACCACTTCCGCCGCCCTATCCGCATCAAAAGCTCTTCAAGAAGTGCAAGAGTGCAACTTTCCAACTGGATGGCGCAACGTACACTATAGGTAAATTTCTTTCGAATAGTGCCTGCTTTCAGACAATGGGACTTTCATCAGCTTATTCGTGGTATTTTTCTGATTAGAAACAAACTAAACACGATATTATTTGAACTGTATTTAGTGGTTTAATTGTATGTGGTGCCTCTAAGGCCGTCCACTGTTTACACGCGCTGTCGGTGAAGTCACAAGAGAATAGTGGTCCTACACGATCTATGTCACAGCACGGACCCGAGAGTTGGGCTTAGATCAAGACTTGACTGTAATATTCTTATTGTACATTTTTTAAATTCTTTTGTTTTATACTTTGCCCAGCCAATTTGTTCATAAACGTATCAAAAACCCGGACTCTAATTATTAGGTAACTTAGAATATCATAATGCAAACTATTTGTTTGTGACTTCTGACGATACGCGGATAAAAGTAATTATTAAAAGAAACAAGGTCGAGAGGAGGAACGCTTGCCGTATTTGTCGAAATGTAACGTCCATAATAGCACGATAAATATAGGCTAGTAAAACGTTAGTTGATTGTTATTAATCGATTGCACGGTATCCCGGGACGATATCAACCTATTAAGGTGTTCGTGACAGGAGGTGGTCCTTGAGCGTACACTGCTGCTCAAAAGTGAGGCACCGAATCTCGTAATTATACAACATTGTAAATTGCAACTAGAATTTATTTTAAAATTTCATTCAACCTATAGTATTTTCCAACTTATTTAATTAAACCGTTCTGAACGAAAATTAACGTCTACTTTGCCCCAGTTTGTTGCAATTGCGCAACTTTTATTCAGCACGAAAATCCACAATCTACTAATTAGTTATTCTGATAAATAAATTAAAATCTCTTGTGCGCCTTTCTATGTTTCAAAGAGATTGGAGATTAGACGTACTTCGCACTAAAGATAACAGAAAATTTAGTTTACACGACGTTTAGCGGTCTTAAAAAGCTCGTTGTCGTAGGTCGTTGAATTCGTCTTGAAAGCGGCCATTGTAGACAGGAGAATCAAATTACACTTGGTCCAGGAAAACAAAGCAGACCTTGACATGATCTCTCGTCCCACGAGATAAAACTTGCCCTCCCACGCACAATATTAAAACGTGTATAAAATCATCGGAAAATTTTTCTCCCGACTAAATCCATCACAAATTTCAAGGTCAGTCCTTCCAAAAACCCCCTGACAAATCTACCATTTTTTCCCGATCTTCAAACAAAAGCTGTACCGGCCAACGTTCACAAAATAAAATAAAATTTTCAGAGCACAGTGATTTCTCGATATATGTCGCCGAGGCCTACATGATAAATGTCGCGGAATTGTCCCCACTGCGGGTCGTACCCCGTGGGGGTCCGCGAGGCTCGAGAGGCCTCGGACGCCTAGGAGTGTAAACATAACATGACTCGGACATATAAGACGATATCTCCTGGACGATATAAGACGCATAATAACTTTCAGCATTTGCTCTGTAATGTTCCTAAAATTTTTTTCCACGTTACGTAGCAAAACTAATTGTTCCAATTTCAGAAAAAAATTCAGTTCGTACGGTTCGATATTAAAAAAAGTTACTTTTAAAAATGATCAAATATACTGCGAACTTTTGGAATGCACTTGGTGCTCGAAAGTGCATATTAGAAATTCGCGGACGTTTATTCGGCGTGTTGGTCGGGTGCATCCTTGTGCAACAGAGTCTTCTTCATTTGCTAATGTATACAGGGGCGAGCAGCTGAGGCCAGAAGTTTGTCTGTGTTTCAATGGCCGCCGTGTTTCAGCTATCAAATACCTGTAAGATCTCTTTCTAGGAAATTGTTCCGATTGAATGCGTGTGCATCTGCACGTCAGCGCGCCTCGTACACAAGATTCACTACGTTCATTGATCCATGAACACGGCTCACAAAGTCGTCCTACTTGTCCTTGCCAAGTTCTACTACCCTCTCTCTCTCTCTCTCTCTCTCTCTCTCTTCTTTCTCTCTGTGAAATCTGTGGAAAACGGAACGCGAAAGGCGTCTATAGATATTTTCGCGCACGAGTCTCTCTCCGCAGCTCGCCGAGATTCCAGTCACGTATTTCGGACAATGAGCTACGCTGTCAAAGGGTTCGATGGAATTTCTTCCTGCCAGTGACATTCGCCTAAATGCTCGTTCCCCAAATGCCGAACGAATTCATTTAATTCGGGACACCCGTTACATAAACTCACGGTGACACACGCACAGTTCCGATTAGTACACTGCAGATCTTTCTACAAAATAAACATTTTGCTGAAAAATATTTGTTTCTTCTTGTAACAATTTTAATTTTTTTCCATGAGAATGTATTAATTTTTTCACGATGAACGTGATCGCCAGAGAACCATTAGCAGGATAAAATATTTATTTTATATCGTTCGTAAGGAGCTGAATGAAAATTTGTTTCTTGTGTGCGTGTACTTTTATTTATTGATTTTCTCGAACAATCAAATGGAGGGATGTGGAATTTTGAAATTTTTTGCGCGATGTTTCTTTTAGTCTTTGGTGGAATTTTGTAGAAAATTGAGGGGAAGCTTCCATCGCCGTGTCTCAATCAATTACACCGCACAAGATGGCGCGTTTGACGTTCTCGTGCATAATGATCTATACTTGAATTTGAAGAAGTGACCCAGGTCGTGACACTTTGTAGATTCGAGGTCAAGTGTAGCATACCTGGTAGACAGGTGATAAAATGCTGGGCTGTGATGTAGAGAGTATTAAAAAACTAATTTCCACGTTTGTTAAAGCTAGACTAATTATTCCCCTTAATTTTTGTGGGATAAGGGACACCATTACTGTGGGGGTACCAATTACTGTGCCTATAGTAATTATTAGTGTTTTAATATTCATTTTTGTTTAAAAATAAGTATAATTAATCTAGGCAGAGTAATTGGTACCCCCACAGTAATTGGCACCCTTACACTACAATTTGTTTTTAGAACTAATGCAAATGTAATAGATTATTGCATGAAGTTGTGGTTTATGTTTGCTTATTATTTGTGTTTGTTGCAGGTAACCAAAATGGAGATTGGCAATATTTTCTTTGATTTGTACGAAGAGTTTCCGTGAGTACTATAATCATCGTTCTTGAAGTAGTATTTCTGAGAGATGTTTCTTAAATTCTGCTGGGAAATGTCGATTTTATAAATATGTATCTAACGCGATTTTTCTCGTGCATAATTCGATGGTTATGTTAATCCCGAAACACGAATTTCTTTGCTTTGTTCCCTTTGCCACCGATACGGCGGGATGACTGCAATTAGGCGAGCTAATGAGCGAAAGACAATAGCTGCGACAGTCCTTTGTGCAGGACACTCGACTGCTTTTTGAACGGTGGTATTGCACAGGAGCTGACGATTGTCGAGATTTGTATGACCGAAATTTTCTGTTTAAATAAATCTTTCACAGTTTTAAAATTTTTACAATTTTACAATTTTCCTTTTTATATTTTTGAGCCTACTCTTCTTAAATAAATCTTTTACAATTTTCCTTTCAATATTTTTGAGCCTACTCGACTTAAATAAATCTTTTACAATTTTTACTCTGTTTTAAAATTTCATAATTTTCCTTCACATATTTTTGGGCCTACTCTTCTTGAATAAATCTTTCACAATTTGACAATTTTCCTTTCAATATTTTTAAGCCTACTCTTAAATAAATCTTTTACAATTTCACAATTTTCCTCTGTTTCACAATTTCACAATTTTCCTTCACATATTTTTGATCCAGCCATGACTGCCATAATTAATCAAGAGTGTCCTCCCTGGTGTAAAACTTAATCGTTGAAAATATTATCGGTGAAGCTCCAAGCTTTTTGTCTTCTTAACTTTTTGGTCAAAAGATTAATGCTCTTAAAGCTTCAAGAATTTAAGCTCTCGGATCTTTAAGATTGAAGCTTTTAAATCCTTAAACGGTGTTCACAATTTCACCCCCACCGCGACCATAATTAAACGGAGAAACACGTTTCGCTTGGAAGATCCTATTGAACGAAATTAATCCCTGTTTAATATTACTTAACACGAGAAGTTCTCCAGATAAATTGAAAAAGTTCTCGGTGACCGTACGAATGCAATTATAGGAACGTAATTATGGGATTCGTTAGAGAAGAAAGTTTGCAAAAGAGTAGAAAATGAAACGTTGTATGAGAAAAAGGAACGTTGATTTTGCATGATAAAAAATGTGCTCTCAATCGATAGAACATTTTTCACAAATTAATATAGAGACGTTCTCGTCCTGAGACTCTGACAGCAGTTTCGTGTGTTTGGAGGAAGTTAGGTTAATTTATTCTTCGCGAACTAGTGGTCGCAAATATTGAATTGTGTGGGCTTCTGAAAGCAATTTAAACGCAATTTTAATTCACCCTAAGAACTTGCCTGGCTTCCGTTTAATAAACCATCGTAAAGTTTCAGAGTCGGTGATTAGGTTCACAAATTTTCCAAAGATTTCCTCTAGCCGTGTTATTGTAATTTTGGTCACGAATTAATTAAGAAGTATAATTATTTTTTTTTTATCCGAGCAGCTGCTTATGTACTGGAAAATATGAATATAAATTCGTTTTTGTTATTTAATAACAACGTTTTATGTCGCTAATATTTTTTAGCCCCTGTAAAATAAATTGAGTCCACTCGAAAGTTGGTACGCAAATTAAATTGAATTTCGATTTGATTAATTACTGTTTCTTGTGTTGAAGCAGAGCGTGCGATGTCGATTAAATGTTTATAACTACCGGGAAACCGTTAACTTTGGCACGAAAATTCGAGAGGATCGGGGGTTGCCAAAAAGTTTGCACCACTTGCATGACTGTTCGAAAATTGCGTCAGAAGATAGTGCCTAGACCTTTGTGCTCGCCACAATACTAATTACTATGGTTCAAACTCGAATCTCCGTTGCATGTCTCAGGAATATCGATTGACGAACTTCGCCAGAAAGATGCGAATTTTCACTTAAAAATAGAATGAGGACTACAATGTTTCTCAACTTAAACGTGGGAGAATTGATACTAACAAATTTAAAATTAATTATGTAAAATTTGAGAAACTTTACTTCAGGAAACCAGAAATTCTTAACTTTTTTTTAATGTAATCCTGTAGACTTTGGGGAGAAAATTCCGAAAATCCAAGTTTTAATCCTAGGAGATCAGTAATTCCTAGAAATCAGTAGACATATAACAGTTACACACGTATAACTTTTGTACCGGTGAATTCCTATTATTAAAACTTGTATTTTCAGCATTTTTTTGCCAAAATCTACGGGATTACATAAAAAAAAGTTACAAATTTCTGGTTTCCCGAGGAAAAGTTTAACCGATATAAGACAAAATTTTACAAAATTGAAATACTTTAAAACACAGAATTTAGTTTTCTCTTTCAAGAAATTTCTTTCTTTTAATATGCGTAGAAACCAAATAATTTATGATCGTACCTCTGTTATTTATTTAAAAAACTGCTGCATTCCGTCGAATAGCAGTTATGCATCGAAACAAAGAATGAACAATTTCGTGCAGGTTCCTTTATCAATATTTCAATAATTCATGTCTGACAATAACTTTTGCCAGTTTTTATTTAGTATTAAATCCTACGCTTGCGCCATTTCCATCGAAGCCATTTAACTCATTTTCCAACGGCATTCTGTAATTTACGTGTCGCACGTTCTCTGAATAAGAATTACAATGCAGCCCCGACCGTTTGCAATTTTCCTAATTCCGGTAACGACGTCCGGAACACAAATAGGAAAAGACTTGATTACGTTCGCTTCGTATTTCGTGTATAATTAATCCGCGATAATTCCTTGAACAAATTGTTGCTAACAGACGTATAATTATTGAAAAGTATCTTTGCCCTTTCGGCCGTGTCGTCGTCTTGTTGTCGTGCCACGAATTAATTTGTACACCCGGTACGTTTCAAAAAGCAAATTTGCATAAACTTTCACAATTTAGTAAAAAAAAAAACCAGAAAAACAAAACTAAAAAGTAAGAAATAAATATAAATATTAAATATATAAATATCGAATATATAAATATATAAAAAAATATAATAATATTACACATTATTGTTAACTTCCCAAAATGATCAAGGAAACACATTTTCGTGAAAATTGACTTCAGCAGTTTTTGTATTGCATAGAGATTCAATCTATTGATCAGTGTTTAGGTTCGTTTGACAACCTAATGGAGGTGAATTGTGTTCGATGATTGGTGAGCACATTATTTTTCTGGAGAAATAGTCTCCTCGGAATAAAATCTTCGCAGAGCCCGGTTAGGTGATCCGGAAGGGCAATAATGATTTTAGGGCGATTTGCTGCGTCAACCTACAAACGATCCCGATAGGCATTGCGGCTAGAGCCCCCAGGTTTCGGGAACCAGCCCCATAAATCACTATCCCCTTTTTCGCTGCGTGTGGGAACATGTAACGGCCCGGGCTCGTTGAGCTCCGGAGGATTCGAATTCATGAACTTCAAGTTCCGGACGGATTCATCAGGGTCCTCTGCAGGCACACCAGGTGTCTCATTTTAATCTCGATCATGCTCAAGTTTTCTTTAATAATACTTGTGCATCGGTTCCTTTCAAATTCCCAGATTTTGCGGATTCGAACGCCCCCACCCGGGGTGGCAAAATTTTTTGCACGAGTGAAACCAATGCAGCCATAATGACTGAAGCTTCTTCTTTAAAATGAGCCCTCAAAAGTCGCCCTACGATTTTTTTTATCCCTTCTACGTAATTTTGAAGAGTACGTGACAAACATTGGTTTCTTAACGTTTTGCAATTTTACTTGTCTCTCGAAGGGTGAAAAAATTTTTTTCGGGAACGAATCTACCATAGAGGTAAAAAATGATGCTTCTTCTTTGAAATGAGACGTCGAATGACACCGTGCGATTTTTTGGAGCTGTGCTATTCAAGTTTGAAGAGCATTTGAGAAACACTTTCTAGACACTTTTTCGAATAGTTTAGGAGATAATGATCGGATTCAAATGGGACACCGTGTATGTAACAACGTAGCACGCACACACGCGAAGGATTGGAACGAAAGTATAGAACTTTGATTCTGAAATTGGCACGAACAACTCCAGGCAACTTTGCAAACGAACTCCGTTACCAACACACGAGTGGATAATCGTGGGTAGTCATACTAATGACATATGCCAATTTTCACGCGCTTTTGTAGAATGTCTGCTTAATGTTCCACGTATATATTTGCCTGTGCAGAAGGGTGCATCTAGTCGTACGGGTACAAATGGTCCGCAGTGTAATAAGTTAGACATAGTTGCTCGAATAATTCACGAGAAATGATTTGTCACTGTAAAGAATGTTGCACACAAAAAACAATCAACTTACAATTTATTAAATACACAAATTAACTTTTCCCTTGAATTTATTCATCATTTCCAAACAGCTTTATTGTCTAAAATAATCTCTATCAGTTTCTGTGCATTCTCTTCATCCCACAAGCAATAAATAAGTGAACTTGGAAGGATAAATAAATATGTATTGGAACTTCCAGTGATATTTTTTAATTAAAGCTAGAACTAAAATTTTTATTTTTGAATTCAAAGGTGGAACTTAAAGTTCTATTTTGGAATTTCAAAGTGGAACTTAAATTCTTAT
>CM052114.1:2204732-2232244 GCA_028454245.1 Halictus quadricinctus | reverse complement strand
AATTTATGACAATTAAATCCCACAAGTTCTCAATTCGCATTAATTTTCACAGATTTTTAAAGATCATGAAAACAATTTTAATCAAGATCTCTTTTATAGTAGCTGTCTTACGATTAGTGTCGCACGGTACAGTGAATTCTCGGTATATGTCAACAACACTGGTGGGGATAATTCCGCGACGTTTATCATCCAGGCCTTGGCGACACATATAGTGAAATCACTGTGTCCTCTTCGATTAAATCTACGATTAAAATATTGGTTGCCAGTCTTCAAACAATTTATAATTCCCTGTGAAACAGATAATGCTAGGTATACGAAACAGCAATAAATTAATTGCGAGGGACATGATAAACTAAGCCGATGCACCGTGAAATTCTCATTGTCAAAAGTTGCTTCCTTCGAAGCGGCATCAATGGATAAAAGGCGATACTACTATGAAATTCATACCTCAATAACTAGACGACGACTATAACGAATTTAGTTTGACGAGAGAGATTAATTAGGGAAATGTAATAGACGATGGTGAATCTGGAGAGGATTAAATACGAGTTAGGGAACTTATCAGTGATAGTTAAGCTGATAAGTTTTTAATAATAAGACAGCTTAGGGGATGCTCTCTGCTCCGCTCTGCTCCGCAGTATCGCTTACGTCGATGTAATTAATGCGACGCGTTAAGATCATCGGAGATGAGTGTTTAATACGTTGCGATACGCTCGAGATCCTTCCGGGTTGAAATACTCGGCATAAACAATTTTATTGTTTGTTAAAAAACACGATTTTTCAATAGTTACTGTGGGAATGTTATAAGGACACTTTTTAAAGTGAAAATATTAAATTCGGTTAATTTTGTCAATAAAACAAATTTTTTTAAAATTATGTTTATTTATAATTGCATCGACAAGATGCGATCCCATTGCGTTATGTTATCGGCGACTGACAGTTATATCATTTTTCTTGAATTATAGTAATCCTCCAAACTCCCGTTTATAATTCAAGACTGTCTCTCGTAATATTTAAACAATCAAATATATCGAACTATTAACTTTGCAGAAAAGCATTTCGAGAAATGACTTTCCTAAGAAACATGAATAACGTTGAATGATCAATAAAAATTCTTGGAAATTCCAACGTTGGTAAATTTGCAATTTAAATTAATCTTGCGTTTCCTCGGATTTGCATCTGCATATTTATATATATGTTTTGTAATGTTCCATACGCAAATGTATACTGAAATCGATGAAGAAGATATTTGAACACCACGTATAAGCGAAAGGTATCACTTTAACATTATTTTTATGAGTGAAAGTATTCCGAAAATTAGGTCACCTGATGTATAGCACAGCAGATAAACTGAACGTATAGTATACAGTGACGATACATTTTTATTATACTGCAATCATGATATTGTCGTTCGATACACAATAAACTATATTATTACCTTGCTCATTATAATAAAAATATTGGTATAAAATCTATTCAAATATTAGCAGACCTGCCTAACTCCCAAAATCTTCTAGTATCCTTCCATTTTATATTGTCACATTACATTAACTAATATTATTAGTGTGAAGAAAATCCTTAAATAATTAACATTTTAATCAATAACTACTTCTCTTAATAAATTTTATTGCTTCTATCGCGTGTTACTAAAGCTTAGTTTTGCCACGAAAAATAAATTTTCTAAATTAATAAATTACTAAATTTTAATATACATTTTAAATTTTTCAATTTGCCGCTGTTTTAATATATTTGTACGTTCACAAATTTGTGGGCCTAGTGTTTATAGGCGATTGGAAAATATTGTAATCATGCTCAACAGTTGGCAATGTGTATTATATAATTTCTCCTTGCTTTGTTTTAGTATTACGTAATAATTTCGGCACAGAACCGGATTAAGATATTTTCGCCGGAGCCTCAAAGAGAATTCATTTACTCGGAGAAATGCGAATGAGCGATCCAAAGCCGAAATAAAGACGGGGATTCACAACCGATTGCATCTCGGTTACTGCTAGGTCATTATGCGTCGGCGACAGTCAATAGACTAACTGCAATTCCTCCGACAAAGCTGCAGCCAACCGAAACGAGCAACTGCTCAAATTTCGGTCCTACCCGCGGAAACCGTATCCAGATACTAGAAACGGCAACCATAACGTTCTAACAAGCAGCAGGTCTGAAATGATAATCCCGCTTTAATTTCTCTGTGAAATTATCCGTGAGACCACAACCGTGGAACTCGGTTCCTTTGACACACTGGAATGAGGAAAAACTGTTGCTGTTCAAATTTTATATTACACAAAAATACTAAAAATATACTTAAGACATACTTAATGTCATATCTAAGCGAATTTAGTTCTGAATTATTGAAAAATATATTTATTATTGAATTTAAATGTAAAGGTCATATTTAATAGAATTTAGTCGTGAATTATTGAAAAGTATATTTAACATTGATTATAAGCTCGATGTTTAAATGCACAGGTCACATTTAAGTTAATTTCATCCCGGCCCACGTAAAAATATATTAAATATTGAATTTTTATTTGCCAGTCGTCGACGTCTAAATATGAAAAATATATTTAAGGTAATTTGGTTCTTAAAAATTTATTTGATATTGAATTCAAGCTCGACGCGTCTAACTATGCAGGTCACATTTAAGTTAATTTCATTCTGGACCGCGTAAGAATTTATTTAAAATCGCGTTTTTATTCGCTGAATCTCATAAATATTCATATTAAAATTAATTTGGTAAATTAGTAGTTTTTTTAGGGAAGTCGCATTATAGAATAGCTTTAGGAAAAAAATTCGCACACGTAAAAATAATATTTACGGAGTTTGGCACAAGCAAGATGGCTGCGGAATGCGGGTGTACACCCACTGCGTTCGAATTGCGCTGACCGACATAACCGTAGTAGTTTTCGCATTTTCAATGGTAACCACGATCTCCTTCTGCAAAATTTAAATCACACGCTCCAGATGCGTTGCCTAGAAATGAATGGTTTCGTGAAATACACCGTCGACGTGAAAACTGCAACTGCGACACGTGCATTGGAAATGCACCTTGAGGAATCCAGGAATTATCGAAGGAATACAAAACATATAATATCAGCAACGACTATAATATTTATACTCGTTTTACAAGAAAGCACGTTGCTTCGCAGGTTGTGTAAAACCATTTGCAAAATAAACGTTTGCAAATATAAAGTCTCAATATTCTAACTACAATGAGCAATTTTAATTTGGAAAGTTTCTCAACTCGAAAAAATTGTTTTAATAACACAACTTTAAGTGGACAATTTAATTAAAAAAATTGTTGATTAAAATATAATATTTACAAATATTTTCTAATTTTACAAAAATATTTCTGTTCAGAAATCTTGCGTTAATTAAAAATGCATTTGCAACAAAATATCCTTAAGAAAAACACAAGAAGTTTTGATTTTATTAAAATATGAATAATGTGAGCCCCTCTGATTTTTCGAGCAGTATAAATTTTGGTGTTTCGTTGACGCCTAAGTTAGTACAATGTGTCGATACTGAACGAATTTACGTGACACAGCTGTCCCCTCGATGGTCCTCGTCCCGACTTGATTACGCCATTGAAATTTTAACGTGGTTAGGTTTATGAGCCGGCAAACATACACCACAACATTATATGTTTTCCGAGCGTACAGCTAACTACACTCCCGTCAAGTTCCTTGCCATTTCGAAATTGTCGTAACGAGGAAGTTATGGTCCTCGAAATTGTTTCGACTCCCCGGTCGACAGGCGGCCGTAACTCAATTAAGGAGCCAGTTAAGTTCCTTACGAATACTTGGAAGTTTCCCCGGGAAATTCGACGGCAAACCGGTAGCCGACATTCGTCTGCTGATTTTACGATTGTTAATACCAGTTATGGTTCGAATAGCAATCCAATGGAACCAATCTCCGCGGGGGCATTAAATTGAAAACGCCAGGTAGGACTCGTTCACTCACTTCAGGACGTGATCAACTGATTTAATATGTTAATAATAAATGAATAGGTCGACAATCGTCCTCTGAAATGAAAATTACCTATGTCAATTGTATAAAGCAAAAATTTGAGTAGAAATAATTCCCACCGTAGCATCTTTGCAGGTCCAGTGATTTTAATAGGAAAAATCTGAAAAGGACCATTTTTACCACTTTTACCATTTTTACCATTTTTACCATTTTTATTTCCAACACCAATAAATTATTAAAATAATAATGAGTGCATTGTACTTGATACTACAAACGAGGTTTAAACATTAAGCATCGCCAGAGGAAAAATGGTCCCTGACTAATTCAAGCATGCGCGTTCGAGTATTATCGTCTGTGTTCGAGGAAAGTTGGTTTGACAAACGGCCGGCGATTCTTTTTGCAAAACGGCTGGGATTTGCGAGTTGGGGCCACGAGTACCATCTTTTTTCATTTCTTATTTGCGACATGCTCGGCGAGGAAGTTTACGCTACGTTACCGGGCCACCATGCATAAATTCCAGTGAAATATCATGCAAGTAGCTTGGCTGGGAATCAAGAGCAAATAGAGGTTCTCTGATAAGACGAATGGCACTACGTACGACAACTGACGTCATCCACTCTGAACGCTTCTGCCGCTGATGGATTTTACATAAGCGAATTTCAATTAATGCCCGGGGTTTTCCCGTTCTCGGTGCGACCGACGGATCGGTGCCAACATCCTGACGACGCTGAACACGTTTTTATTCGACTGCCATGTTTTTATTCTGAGACCTTTTCTGTTTCTTCGCTTGTCAGTGTACTTCATATTGTTTCCTATTTTTTCAAGCCATTTTTCTTTTCGATCCACTTTATACAACTGTTCGTATAGTCTCTCCATTCATTTTCAAAGTTTCATTGACCTCCCAGGTCAAGTTCCCAAGTTGGACAAAAATGGTAAAAATGGTCCGAGTCACACTTTTGATATTAAAATTACTGAAATTGCAAAGATACTTTGTTCAAAGTTCATTCTTGTTGTTGATTGGTTTCTGTTGTCACGGATTGACATTAAAATTACCACAATGGTAAAAATGGCCCACTCCAGATTTTTGAAATTAAATTCACTGAAATTGCAAACATACTTGTTGTTTCTTTATTGGTTGGTTTCTATTGTCTTGGATGTTCTGGTTGCCATTGAAAGTACCAAAATGGTCAAAATGGTAAAAAATAACAGAATGGTCAAAGTTACTTCGTTGAGGGTTTATTATTGTTTTGTTATTGGTTAGTTTCTTGAATGGTTTTTATCATGAAGCAATATATTTCCTCTTTGAAAAACAAGAAAGTTTCAGGGAAAAAATGGTACTTTGCAGATGTGCAGAGTTGAAGAGTATAATTATTCTAGTGTTGCTGAAATTCTTTCGGCAAGCGATTGGACGATTTTAAAAATTGTTTCTCGCGGCTCTTCTTAGTATACCGTCTCCGAGCAATTCGAAACAGATATCGATTTCCTTAAACTGACGTCGAACAGCATGATCGCAGGTATCTATAATAGAATCATGTCCATCCGTTGACGCTAACAACTTGAACGAGGCCTTGTCCCTCCCGTTCTATTCCTCCGAGAGAGGGACTTCGTGAACTATCGCGAGTTCAGAATAACTTTGCACGTATTAGAGAATTGATCTCGTGCCTGGAATTGAATGACTAGAGTGGTGTCGTGTACTATTCGGGGCATAAATCATTTACTGGATGATATCTCCAACGAGACCACCGATTTCTATCAGCGACACTCAATTTACCTTGACGTCGACTCCCATTCTCAAAATAAACCAGAGGTCATTTTTCAGAGAAAATTTTTCACGAAAAATCCAACTAACCTTAAATTGTTTATCATCCCAATGAAACACAAAATACAGAGAACATTTTCTAGGAGACAAAATAATTAAAAAATCTCACTTTTTAAACGGTTTTGTTGTAGTATAAAAATGATAACTTTCTTGTAGCTTGTAGATGTAACAAAATTTTATTTCCTTAATATATTTCGATAAAAATTAATTTTCAAGTGTAGTAATTTTAGGTTATCCATTCAGTTAAAAAAATGTTTCAAGTATATTCACATATGTTACTTCGTTTGTATCAGTGCAATACGGTTTTCAATCTGGAAGATTGAAATAGAAATTGACAAAGATCAAGTAAATCATATTTTCAAGGTGAACTCAAAATCGAAAAGCCGCGACATTTTGCCAAAGGATGTTCAAACATGAACGTAAATATTTTCCCATCGATTTTTGCTAAAAATAGCAGGTATCAAACACACCGAGCGATGATACGTAGCTTTAAACGTCCAGAATGCTGTAGCATCCTGAACGAGAACATTCAAGATAAAGTGTCCTACGATGAAACCGAAATGTCGGTCATTGCGCCTCAAAGGGGAAAAACTTTTCCTTCTTGTTTTCCTATCGACGGTTTTCTTTCGAACTTCGTCCCGGCGAACTTTCTGCTCGTAATCTTATTTTCGCAACTACGCTCTGCCCCGAGTACTCTATCCCCCGTTCTTGTTTCCACCACTTATTATGTTGGCACGATCGTCCCTGCGCCATTTTCACTCGCAGAGGGAAAACGCGTGTTTAGTTTTCGTTCCAGATTTCTTTCCGACTTCATCCCGCTCGTTTATCGAACTATTCCTTTTGCCTGGCGAAATATTTTTCTTCGATTTGGCAAAACGAATTTAACCCTGAAGTGGGTATGAAGATATACCAGAACTGGAATAAAAATCTAGTTAAAATTTACTGCAATACTCAAAACAAAAAGAGAAAAATATTTACAATTATCTGGCAATGCCGATTCGAAAATTACTGTACACTAAATTTCATCAGAGTCATGAAGGACCCACAGGTGATGTTTTTTTTTTTATATTTTGTTCATTTACTGAACAATTATTTTGGTTTCCTGTTGGTGAAATATTTTTCACGCTTTTTCTTTTGTTATTTCAGATGGGTGTACACCCATGGAACTATTGATCCCACCGAAAAATATTTCAAACGAATTTGAATGGTTCTGACGGCTACTCAATTCGATGTCAGGAAACTCTTTTTTAATGAAACCGACAGGATACTGCGCCCGAAGCACATTCGATAGCCTCGTTAATTTTGTAGAGTTTATACCGCTGTGTATTAATTTTTGTGTTTCATGTTATAGTTTTATAACCTCAATTTTTGCGTATCGGGAATTATGTAGCGTGAAATTAGCAAACATTAACCCTATAATATGGAGCTAACCTCTAACATAGCATTCATCCTACAATCTAAACAATTTTTAATTGTTTGTAACTAAAAAAGCGGTCTTCAACTTATTTTTGAATCACATAGTATGAAATTAGCAAACATTCACCCTATGATAACAATTTTGAATTTTGAGGTTATAATGCAGCAGAACTAGGACTTTTCTAAAAAGTTAATAAAAACATTTTTGTAAAACAGTAACAAAAGAGCCTTTACGAATCGGCTATTAGAAACAATTTTAAGGAATGGTTGTACCCTGTTGCTTTTTCCATCTTCGAAACAGTGTATGCAAATAGAAATACGCTTCAACCGCAGATTTTCGACTCGTTTAGAAAATAGAGAGTCAAAAAGCTTTTGTTTGCAATAATAGACGTACGACAATTTTATCTAACAGCCGCATTGCATTCGTGTTACGTGGCACTGTACCGTCGCTGTAGTTGTATCTGTCGAAGTGAAATTGGGTTGTAAATATTCCGCGATACACCGGAGTGTTTGTGTTTTACAATCGATGCAATTGAAGAACAATTTCCTCCGGAGATTCATTCGCTAGACTCAGATAAGGACCGTGAACAGAAATGCGATACCTACTACAATTGCTCTCGCTCTGTATATTTGTCTTCGCGTTTAGTTCAGTGCGTCTACTAGGTGCCCCATTCCGAAATGGCCTCTGCAACATGGTGAAACAATAAATTTACACAGTTCACCGATCTGCTGTGACAATTCCCAGGAAAATTAATTCTGTGAATATTAACACGTCTATACACGTCTTTTTATGTTAACAGAAGCTTTAAAATTGACAAAGTAATAAATTGTTTAGACAAATTTTAATGAAATCTTATGTTTTTCTTGGACAGTCTTGTACAGCACGAAAAGACGAATCCAACGAGTATAATAACCATAGGGTTGCGATTATTCAATCTCAAGATATTCCTGTATAAAAAAACGAACCTAACCCAATACCTTAGCTTTCAGACACGAATATCTCGAGATTGAATGATCGTAATCCCATGGTCATTATACTCGTTGGATTCGTCTTCTCATACTCTACAAGACTATCGAAGAGAATCTACAGGATGTCGTACAAAAAAATATAGACAACCTTGAAATCTCGTCAATGCTCAACTAGGAATTAATGGTCCACTGATGTAAAGTCCTGACACGTTTGTTTAAAGTTTCTGGGGAGTAAGTGCACACGATTATGGTTACTGGTTGATGATGCTTCCTATTGTCTATGTTTCGTCGACCGATTGAAATCACCCTAATTTCAAGCAGTAACCGTAAGACACCCACGCAGCCAAAGATGAGAGAAATCTGCGCTATTAACGGCTTAACTACACATCGATGCAACACTATGCGGAACTATTACCCTGAAGAGAAGGAGAGGGACCAACTGGTATGCAGTCTGTGCTGCGTGGTATCGATTGGATCGTGATGGGGTTAGGAGAAAGCCACCTTTGGCTAGCAAAAGGCCGAACTCCGCCCTTCCCCCCTTTCCGTCACGTTTGAACTTTGACAAGCTAAGCCTAAACGCAAGCATTGTCGCCCTTCCCCCTTTGAGCAACACTTGTCACCTCCGCAAAAACTTCTCTGTTTGTCCACTCTTTTCGCTAGCTGCTATCTATCCTGGCGGAACCGCAAACATGCTGGGTATACAACACGCATTGTGCTTATTGACACACTTTCGTTTCACCGCGTTCCTCAAGAATACGGAATCGGGTTATCGAATTGGATTATTCGTGCTCGCTATGCGAACTCAGCCTTGCCGCTTCATAGAATTGGAGGGGAGGCTTTTTCCGAATGCTGTGGGCGAAAATGGTAAAGTTGCTTCCTGAAAACTTAGTTTAACGGTAGATTTATTGAAAATAAAAATTGTCTATCTCGGAGTAACATATTCCGGTTGTCTAACTGGAGTAACATGGAAATTAATTTTTCAAGGAGCTATTTAGTACTCATTTAGTGACGAAACTTTTTGGTTTTGAATTATTTCTTTACGAAACTATGATCAATACATGCGTGACATTTTTCTGGTTAAAATGAGTCCAAACATGATACACTTCGGACCATATTTCTTCGTTTAATTCACGATTTAGTAGAACCTCGGCTATCCGAACCGTTTAAGTAGGCCTTGTTTGAAAATTTCTGTAGAGAAATCTGACGACTATTTTGTTTTGAGGTTTTGCGTGCATTTTTGTTATTATTTGCATTGTACAATAGAATTTTTTTAAATCAAAAAAATTTAAGGAGTCTAAAATTTTAGGAGTTATGGTTCCCACAAAATGATCTTATTGGCTGACACGGTTTCATCAGTTTCATTGGGAAAAAGTGCTTTAGAAAATGCTTTTCTAGCTTCACTATGATAAATTATGCAGTGGCTATAATTTTTCTGTGCTCGAACAAAAATTATCCAAATTGTTTACTAGTTACTGTACAAAATAATGACAGTAGTTACGTCAACATGTATCTCCGAGTTGTTTGCCGCGTGATCGATATTTATGAGAGTTCTCGAACCGCCAGCAGGGAAATAAAATTATTCGAAGCTTGTAGCGGCATTTGCAAGCAATTACAAGTATAATTGGATATCGTCGTACGTGAAAAGTTAATTAATTCGACTGCTTATGACCGATAGAACACGCCGGGCAAGTGACACGGAACGAATGGGGGAACCACTCTGCAAAATGCGCACTCCTCGAATTGCAGCTTAAAGCAGAGTTTGTACATTATACTAATTAGCCTGGCAACAAAAGCCCGTTGAATATAGCCGGTTGCAAATACGACGATAATTAGATACAACCGCTCTATTGAATTGTTGTTAGCTGCACGTAACAACATCCATTTAGAGTACTCACGACTTTGTCTATCGGACAGGAGCTTCGTGAAACGTTTATATACAAGGTGTTTCTCGAGGAAACCGACGAACTTCGTGGAAACTTCGTGCGATGAGACTATAGTGCTCGTACAATCAGACTATAGTGCTGTTGCTGCTCTCAAATTAACCTAGAGTCGGTCTAAAAATTATTTGAACACTAAGTTTCTCATTCTCCACAAAGTTGATTGTTTAAACTCAGAGCTACTCAACATGTCTATTAGCGGGCAAGGGCGCCCACAAACGTCTTTGGGCACAAGTACGGGCACAGGTTTGAGCACAGGTACGGGCACAGGTTTGAGCACAAAGTATGGGCACATATTATTGGCATAGGTACGGGCACAGGTTTGAGCACAAAGTATGGGCACAGAGTATTGGCACAGGTACGGGCACAGGTTTGAGCACAAAGTATGGGCACAGAGTATTGGCACAGAGTATTGGCACAGGTACGGGCAAAGGTTTGAGCACAGAGTATTGGCACAGGTACGGGCACAGGTTTGAGCACAGGTATGGGCACAAGGTTTGAGCACAGGTTCAGGCACAGGTACGGGCACAGGTTTGAGCACAGGTACGGGCACTGGTTTGAGCACAGAGTATTGGCACAGGTACGGGCACAGGTTTGGGCACAGGTTTGAGCACAGGTTCAGGCACAGGTACGGGCACAGGTATGGGCACAGGTTTGAGCACAGTTTCGGGCGCAGGTACGGACACAGGTTTGAGCACAGGTTCGAGCACAGCTACGGGAAAGCGACTTAGCGGAGTGGGGGTAGGCCGTAGCACAGCCAGTGTCCCCAGATGAGGGGAGAGAGTGCCAGTCCCGAAGTATGCACGACGAAACATTTCTTTGTGGAATATTTCTGCATGATACGGGAGATGAAAAAGTGGAGTTACTATAAACGTATCGATGTTCAAGCTTCATTTGATTCTGTGATAAAACCTTTTAAATCTTTCGTTATGCCGCCTAACGAATTTTATTTTAAAAAATGTGTTGAAACATACTGAGAGTGAAAAGCGTAGTTGTTTCTTTTTTTTTTGCACACGTTTATCTAGTACACGAGGGAAACTCGTTACGTCTATATTTTTCCTCATACATTTATCACGTTGGCTCAAGGCAACCGTATAAATTGCGCGCTCTGAAGAATAGCAGTTCCGATAGGAAATCTCAGTATGCATATAAATGGATTTCGCATAAAAAAACTGCTGAAATGTTGCAGGTGTTACCGATAAGCGCGCGCGGCGATTTTTACGTTGCGGTAACACTCGTTCCTGACCTAGAATATTATGTGTTTGCAAAATCGACCTCTTTTCCTTACAATGTACCATACGGTTTGTTTGTTCGATACAATAATTTTTTTATCGGAATATTTCCCCATTCTCTTTCGCTAAACACTAAATTTCCGAAAGAACTGTGACAATTCCGTTAAAAAAACAATTACAACAATATACCTGAACTTCTGAATTTATTATTGTACTATTTTTGTTAACGAAATTATCGTAGTTCAAATATTGACAATCCACTGTAGATTATATAATAGAACAGGTTTGCAGCGAACAAAATTATCGTACCAGTGCTAATATTAATATTTGAACAATGTATCATCTAGAAATACACGGAATTTAGAGGATAATACTACCGGAGCGTGATAATGACGCGAAACTTCGACCACGCAAAAACGTGCAAAAAATCGAATGTTTTTCACGCGAACGAATCTGGAAAATACAGTTTATTGCATCGAAATAGGTGAAATAGCGGAACTGAAGTATTTTCAGATCTGAAATATTTTTGGCAAACGTTTGGTCAGATTTTATAAATTTATTTTGTCACAGAAAGTCCAACGAATGAAAAGAAATGCTGTTCAGAAGAATTGGATGAAATTGGTTCTGTTAGTAGTGTACGTTAATTTACAATATCTGTTTTATTTCTCGTGTAAAAATACGTCTGCTCGCGTGTGTATAGTATTCTGTAGATACACGAGCCGTTGTTTTTGTTTACAGTCACGTCTAAAGCTTCATTAATCGCGTCCCTCTACTTAAAAGTTTGCACAAACGATTTATTGTTGAATAAAGGCGGCTAATGCGATAATATCGATCCCTCGCTCGACGTATCTCGTTTCAGTATCGATCCAGCCCGGTACGTTTCTAACAACTATTCAGATTATTTCCCAATGATTTTGTTAAAAAAGCAATTTCTCGACAATTAATTTACTGTCCAATATTATTACTACATTTTTATAATCGATACAATAAACTCCAGTACTACAAAAAGATTATTTACAAATACATATATATGCATTCTTAGTAGAAATAAACGGACAGTCTTTTAAACTATTATTTGTAAATTTTTAAAAAATTTCTAAAAAATTTACTGAAACTCCATTCGAAAGTTGCTTCTTTACAGCACCATTTTCAGAAATTTAATTTTGGAAACAAGACAGATTTTTATTGGTCCAACGCAAGAAAAAATTAATTAGTGTAATCAGCAATTTTAAATTTTCGAGGTTAATGTTTTTTTTTAAATTTTAACTTGAAATAAGATATCTAGGAAATAGGGGCGCATAAACTGTTCAAGCCGCAGTAACAACGCCGGCAAAAATTGTTAATTTGAGGAAATACCGTCTTTTAATTCTGTCGAGCCTTAATATCCCTTCAGTTAATGGGCAAGATTAACCGGAAATGTCGGAGTCTGCGGTAATTTCCGCTGGAAGTCGGTAAAACAGAAAATACGCCGAGATTGATCGAGCTTTCAGTGTGAATCGCGGTTCTAGCTGGAACCCCGTAGGAATATACACAATGGTACGACAGGAAACTGCACAGGAATTGTTGATAATTGTTTATCAACCCCGTTCGTATCGATCAAATTAACTTCGACTTACGGAACATGTTAATTCGTCGAATAAATCAAACACAATCGTTTCACAAATAATGTTACATTAAAATTAACATGAATTACATCTACTCACCCCGTGACCATAGCAATTTCTCAATTCGAAACTTTATGAGTTACAATTAAATATAGAATAACTTAATTTTTTGACTAGTACGCATTTTGTTTATATTATTTAATTGTTATTCTGTAAAATCTAAAAATCTGATTTTATGCATTAATTGCAAGGTGCTCCCATAAACAATTTATTTCTTTGGTAATATTTTTAACAAATTGAAAACAGTACATCAGTATTTTAAAATTCTTTTTAAATTGTTTCTACTGTTCTGTGTAGTACTTACTCGTTTCAATTTAAATTGTATATTCAAAATTGTTTACTTTACATTTTATTGTGTTGCGTGTCACTATTTTTATGTATACTGCGTTTAGTGAGCTGTCTTTTTACAAACCGATGCACTGTCTTTTTTCTTTGCGAGTGCACACAAACCTGATCGATCGAACAGCTTCGAGCAGCTTGTTACCGAAAAGTATCAAAGTTTCTTTCAGAGTTCACGTTGAACAACGAGAGAAGATGACATCAGATACTCTTGACGTCAATCTAATGCGAGCATGGTGTTTAGTTTACGCGTGCTCGTAATTCCGATGGTAGGAAAAGTTGGCCTTTAATTTAAACAATTTGATATCGTTCGTGTGTTACCTGCGTTCACTGTAATCAAAATTTAATGCATAAAATGAATTAAATAATTGTCCCTGGCCAAAGCTGTGTTTTGGACAATAATCGTGTAGACAGTGTACTTCTCTAAAATTGTCAGGTAATTTAATAATTATTTTGAACTGATAGACTTAGAATCCAGTCGAAAGAAAATGGCAGAATCAGATGTCAGTGTGGGCTTCAATGAACACTATGAGTGCGTAGTGTCACGCTCATGCGACGCACTATAACGTAGCAGAGGTAAATACAATAATTGTTTGTGAGTCACGCGAATCCCATACGAGCCCTTCCACAGGATCAATTTCAGAAAATTATTACGAAAATAAACGAAATGGTTAGTTAAGGTTAAGCGAACTGTGTCGCACTTGTACGATATGTTTTAGAAATATCGTGTTCATAAGCTTCGAAAACGAAAAAGCTGAATTACTGTGGCGATCAGAATTTTTACGACAGTAACGCAGACTGCACTTGACATTTAAGACCCGCGGCAATCATAAAGCCCACAGTTACGATTCTATCTTCTCGGGAATAACTTGCTTACGCTATTTCATAAGCACATAATCTCCGAGATGTATTCAGATGCACACGGCGTCGCACGAAGTCGTAATTTCGAGAAATCGATGCGTTCCCTGCGACTCATTGCCTCGATGACGAGTGCAATAAAATTTCTATCGTCGATTATGTCTGGCTCACAGTGGTTGTCAGTCCGTGACAACGATGATGGGCTCGTTCCGAATTTTGTCAATAAATTTTCATACCGAAGAACCAATTTATTACCTTCATTTTTTATATTCATTTCTTTTATATTTTATTTTATATTAGGATCACCTGCTCTTTCAATAATTCTAATAAATAGAAAAATAGTGCTCTCCAATTCTTTGAATGTTTTTACAGTTTGTTATTTCAGCCAGCCACCTTTATTAACAATGTATAGCGCAGTCCAGTCGTAGAAAAATAGCCAACATATAAAAATAAGTTTCTCCAAGAATAGTGACAATTTTACGCAATTGTTAGTCCGCCATCGATGTTAGCATAATTCTCTAAAAAAGGTGGTGATTAATGAATGAAATTAAGTTTACTATGAACGAGAATTAATAATTATGCTTAAAAAATTCCGCGAACGCAATTATTTTTGGAAGTTGTGCCCGTCGGACTGGGTATCGTCGAGATTTCGCGTGCGTCAACATGCAAATCTGAAAATATTGTGAGTGCACCGTTGAAAGTAGAATAAGTATAGTGCGCGTTTATGTCGACTCGTCGTGCGCATGCTAAGCGTGTGTATCCGTTTTAAAGCTTGAGCATTCGCGAACGCGTCTCGAGAGCGATATTTACTCTGTTATAATACATTAAACACGGGTATGTGCTCAACGTAATGTAATTGGATCGGGGGTATAGTTACCGGTTGTTTGACTATTACATAGATCCTTAATTATTCGAAGTAATTAGAGAGCAAAACGCCCGGGCCGATGATCTACCGTGTTTAGCCGCCATTCTGCTTAAAAGATCATTCGCGCTCTTGCGAATAGGGGGACTAACGATATTCGCATAATTGTCCACCCAATGTTTCTAAATTAATCCATTTCAGAAGACAATTTTAAATAAATAGCAGCTCGTACAATTTATTATAGAAAACGATTTCAGAAATCATATTAATAGTAATTCATTAGATACTTCATATTTATACTTTCTGACAATGTTCAAACGCTACGACGATGTTAAATTGTTTAATAATTTCATGTTAAAATATTCTTCTAAATATTTAGCTTATAGACTTGTAAGCAAGACACAAAATAGTAAAAATATTAGAAGAATTTTTAAAGGTAGAATATTTTCAACACAATTATTACGAAATGCAGCAAATATCTGTATGGATATTTTTCTGAATGACGTACTATACTAACTTGATATTTATCAGATTTTTAGAGATTTCTGTCAAATATGAATATTTTTGTATCAATTTTTCTGAACGACCTACTTACTTGATATTTGCGAATTTTAATATCAGATTTTTACTGAGATTTCTGTCGAATATTATTCTAACAATTTTCACTCGCACACTCGAATAGAAAAATTGATCATGCGAATAGTTGACGCAAGACGACATTGTGTGCGCAGATGGCCGTACCCAGCTCACGTACAGATCGGAACAGCAATATTTATTTATTTCAATTTGTACGACATCGAATACGACATTAATATGCTGCATCGAGCACGCATATCTATACACTTCAGTCGCATGCGCGTTCAAACGGAAACTTACTTTTATCGAGCAGAATATGCAGCCGGTTGCAACACGAGTGCACTCTAGCATAGTACGTTTTTTTCACCTTTTACAGCTCTTTTGATTGCATTCTAACTTGGGCCGTATATATTTTTTCTTTCTCGTTTCAACCTAACACCATCGCGATACCGGTTAATTAGTTTATTTAAGTAACGCTCGCAATTATCGAAACGGCGTGTCGTTCGCGTCCGAATAAAAGTTTAGTCGAACGGTTAAACGGTGACGAGAAAAAAAAAGTCGCATCGATTGCACGAACGAATTGCAGGTCGACTACAAATTTTAAATATCGAGTTTCCTTTTTTTTTTTTGAAAGGATTCTTTGAATCATTCTGTGTAGTTGCAAAAGCCTTTCAGGAATCTACGTACGCTTCGCGAAATATTTCATTTTGCGCTTTCACGGACCACGTCGAAAAGTTTCCTGATGAAAAAATGCTGTTATTAAAATTTAGAATTGCAAGTTGATGAAATTTGAAAAATCGAGAAAACTGTTTAGAGAAATTTACGTGTGTAATTTTTCGTGGCAGTAAATTTCCTCCTGCGACTTCTCGCAGTCTTGTAATTTAAAAATGCAGAGCGGTGTATAAACAAATTCTGAAAATTGACAACCTCGCAAGTGCCGGAATGAATTTTCTTCCGGCCAGCTAAAAAGAGCGTAACTTCTTTTGGCATACGCAAGCAACGTTGCAGCTCGGCCCCATCAAATTTTAATATTAAGGCATTCCACGTCTCGCATCCTTTAGTTCTTAATATTCTTCTCACGGAATTAATCAAATTTGATGCGCCCACTTTTAGGCATTCCCTTTGAAAATCATTAGGACTATGAAACGTGTAGCAACAATTTTGTGTATAATTTTATACATAAATATAGACTAGTAAGAAAATTAGTATATTACATAAAAATTGCAGAATGAGGTGTCTTCGTTTTAAAAAAGGACAATATTAAAATGGAATGATATGAGACGTTTTAATAATTTATAATGAGAATTGTAGAACTGATATTTTAAGAAAACAAAATATTGTGCCATCGAGAAAACAGTCTGAATTTCCACTGCGACTATCAGTCCAGAGAAAAAAATTATAAAACTGATATTTCAGAGAAACAAAAGCTCGTATTATTGTGAAAATATTCAAAATTCAATTTTGCGAGTCAAATGACGAAACGGAGGATTTATTCTTGTGAATATTTATTATCGCGGACTTGTTCTTCCACATTTTTGTGTTCCCTTTCGCGTCAATTTCCCGTTTCCGAGGGATGTCATGGAGTCTAGATGAAATTCCCTCGGTATTATTCGCATTTCACATTTTTCTCCTCGCATCATTACTCAATATTACACGTAATCAACATTATTCATCTAGAACTACCCTGGTTGTCATACCAGCGTTTGCTTTTTCAGGATCGATAGGTACAAGCAAGCATTATTTCGTTTACGGTCATATGCGAAAGTGCTTCCCGTGCAAACAGTATACTGTTTCTACAAAATATCGACGACTCTGTTCATTTATGTCCGTGCATAAACCATGCATTTTAAAGAGCTGCTTCCAATTACGGCGATGCGGTATAATTGCAATAATAAAGAAGCATAAAGAAAAATAATTGATAAAATACAATAAGAGAAAGAAGAAATAAACTAAAATCAAAACTTTCATTTCTTAAATACATTTTCTTCATAATTTTCAATTGTGCGAATGAACATTTATATTAACGAACACTTCATTTTATAAAATAATCATATATCTACGTGAATTTTATATTTACTTACTTATTGATACAAAATTTTTCATATATCCACAGCAAGTAATCATTATTCTTTTTTTCCAGATTTAGGAAAAAAAAATTTTTAACAGAAAAACAAGAAATCGATGCACGAATTTTGCGTAAACAATATTTTTCCAAAAAAAAAATTACACAACTGTTAAAAAAGTGATTTAAAAACTGTAATTGAAGCTTCCATAGTCCAATTTCTCTCTGCACCAATTATTCAGAATAAAAATTTTAAATAATAATTGGACTCCGTCCAGTTTACAACTGCATAATATGTCGGGTACACCGACAAGTCGCAAACAGGTGTAAAAAAAGAATTGATCTATTTAGGCGCGCGTGTATGGGAGTAATGGCGGCGTTCGTTTAATCCGGATCGTTGCGTTACACTTCCGCTTGTTTAATGAGTATACAAGCATTAATTGATGGGTACATAGTGGCTGCAATACTTTCCATTAAGCGAGGCTCGTGATAAATGGAGAAACGATCCGCACGATTCACAAGCGCGCCTTTTATCGCGGCCCATGAAAACATTCGAACGAATGTTACACCTCGAATTATAGTCATCCGCGGTTTCGATCACTGTAACGAGCAGTTTCTTTTTTTACGAAGCACTCAGACCCATGTTTCACTAACTCTGCCCACGAAAAACAATTCCGAAAAGCTTCATGTAGTGGGTCTAAAAAATATTTGAACATCGAATACCAGATTAAAAAAAAAATAACAATGCAACTAAAAATATTGGCAGAATGTAAAAATAGCGTTCTATTATTTTTATGCAAACATTCTAGGAAAGAAAATAAATTTCTATTTCGCTCCAGTTTGTTGCAATTCACCTGTAATCAATTATTCAGAATTATTAAATTTATTTACGTAACATTTCCTTTGATGCATGTACTGTGCGTGCCCCACAAGAAGTCTCGCGAAAGAAATGCGAGGCTGATTGGTTAGGGTGGGGGAAGGGCACGCCTCTAGCTGCTCTATTGGCTAAGGCGGTCACGTGTACTGTGTAGCGTGTGACGTGGAGCCTGAGCATTGGACTACGGGAGCGTCAATGGTGGGGATGGGCGGAGCTAACGAGTGCCTCCTTTGACCTTGAGCCGTTCCGCGAGACTTCTTGCGAGGCGCGAACAGAAACGATCATTTGAATACACTGTAGGTGGCGAAGAGAATCGCCTCTTTACATTTACCGTGCTCCAAGCTCCACGGAATTTTCCAGAAAATTATGATTTTTTATAATTAAAGTGGAAGCTTTACGCGCGACATCTCTCTCCCGGGATACACAAATTACCCGAACTCGCACATACGAATATTTTTTCTCCGGCTCCGCGCGGAGTTTACTTTACAGCGTTGGGAAGAAAGAATTTTTCACGCGAATAATTCGAAACCGAGCCTTCAGAGTGTTCCGGTTTTTTTTTCTTCTTCTATTTTTCGTTCGCCGGAAAGTATATACCGGGGGAGTTTTCATGCGTTAAACGGAAAGTAATCCTGTTCAATCTTTCCGAGGCTCACCTTCCAATCTGGTACTCCCGGTGTTCCTTCTCTTCCTGGTTACCATAAGGTTTATGATCCTCATCTCCCGAGGACGTTAAGTCGAGTGATTAATACAGAAAAGTTCGTTTGTTTTAAGCCGCCGCCTGGCAGCCCATCTCAGACTCCATCGGGCGAATTAAACGAATGATCGGTTACTTCGGGATTAGGTTGCGATGAAATCGTAAATCAGGATGTAGAGGGCTGTCTCGAGAGGGGAGCTTCGATCTTGTAATTTAGGCTGTCTCAGCTAAATGCGATCAATTAATTATCCGTCTTATTCGATCCCGCAGTTTTTAACGAAATTTTAAGGCCATTCGAATTTTTCTTACGCGAAGACTTATGATTTTTCTTGGATATTGTTCTAGAGCTTGAAAAGACGAATCCGAAGAGTACAATGACCATTGTGTTTCGATCATTTAGTCGCGAAATTTCAAGGTCATTGAATTTTTTTAAGAAAATATTATGTTTTTCTTGGATATTATTCTAGAGTAATCTTCAAATTTGTGGATATTGTCTGCTATGAAAAATTTGTTCAGTGCTTTTAGAGACGTTTCACATGTTTTCACATCGCACATATGTTCCTTAGCAATCTCTTCATCTTTTTAATTCTTGACCTTCAAATTCACAAACATATGTATGCTCGATTTCGATTCGAATAACCTGAATGTGTCATCGTGACGAATAGTCTGTCCAGTTTGGCGCATATATTACATCGACAAGTTTTCTAATTGGTCAATATATAGGGTGTCTCATTTAATTTTTACCAATACCTACGAATAACTTTGTGAATTGTAAGGAGACGAACAATATTTTCTACTGTAATTTATATTCAAGTAATTATGGGGTAGTAGTAATGGCACAGGTACGTTTAATGACCGATTTAGTATTCCAGTGAAGCAATGAAGAATTCATCATTCACCTGAAGTATTAAACAGTAGTTAGGATTAACTGGGATTCGAATTTCCCACTATCTGGGTCTAAATGTGTGTGTAACTATTGTATGCACTGAGTGAATAACAGGTGTAATGTTACATCATATAACCAGTGGTATAATGTTCCTAATTATAGTTAATTCATTCGTAGAAATTAATATTTCATATGGAAATGCTATAATGTTTGATACGCTTATTAACAGATTACGGATTTTATGCATTCATCACAAAAATGAATAGAACAAATACAAAACTGTGAAAACATTACATGAATTTATTAAAAAAAAAAAGGAATATATTCTTATCCAACTTCTAATCCTCAAAATTAACCTAGACATTTTTTATTTTCAATAAAAATCATTACAAAATTGTTCAAGAACCAAAAAATTAATTCCAATTTCTATTTTTTCAGGTAATCTTTGTTTCCTTTTTGACACATCTCCGCTGACGATCTGCAAAAATGGGGTAAGAAAACTATGTCATATGTACTGTTCCTGGAACAATGTAAAAGACTGGGAATTACTATAGAGACAATACTAACAGAAAATGAGTTGAACATTTCGTAATATTAGGGTGGTATTTCGACACAGAATTTTTTCCATACTACTTTCTTATAAAACATATTTATTTTATGAATACTGGAATTAAAAGGACGCTTCCATTAGAAATTATTAAATAAATTTCTACGTCATGTATCGTTGTAAAAATATCGAGATATAAATCCAATCTTGTAATTTTCATTAAAAAATTTAGTCACATTCTGTGCTAAAAGCGTTTTATTCGTAATATTTTCATAGAATGTGCTAAACACAATTGGAAAATGTCCGAGCATTTCGCAATGCTTAAGAACATTTCAGAGAGCATTAGCGTTCGAGCAACTGTTTCTGCGGCTGACAGCAGGTCGGTCGTAATCGAGTAATAAATTCCACATGAAAAACCAAGGGTCTTGTTTAATTCGAACAAAGAGCCATCGACGTTATTTTCACGATGAAGAAACTCCGCGGGGCTTAGCGGTATCACGTGGCCTTAGCGATCTCATTTTTCTAGTCTCCATCGACTGCGAATATTCAAGCCGGATAACTCCTTATTCATCACCTAGAAATTCGTTATCGACATTGCGATAAATCGTTCAGGGAGCGTGTACCGCCTCCTTTGAGATTCCTTCTGACGGTTATCTGTCCGAGAATTTCTATGGATCCCGTCCGGAGAACGGAAAAAGTAGTTCAACTTTCTTACCATAATGGCACAAACCGTCTGCCTTTCAAAAATAGATACAGTGCTGCGCACGGTTACATTCGCGATGTTCCTTTAAAATGCCGAGCCTCGAATCACCTATCCCACTTTCGCTCGTATCTCCGCCTTTAGCGTACGAAAGAAAAAAAAAAATAAGAAAAATGCGACGGATCTTACCATTTTTTACCGGTACGATAACAGGATGTGCGCTGAAGATCCTCTAAAAATTGCAAGTGAATCGATCATCTAGAATTCGAGATATCGCGGCGACAGTTTCAAAAAATTCTCCTGCTCCGAAAAATTGTTATTCACAATCTTTTAGTCTCGAGATACGTCGGAAGTGTCAAAGATACTCAATTTCGACTGCCTTCTTAGGCACTCGGATCTCAACAAAGAAGATATTAATTAAATCGAATGAATACTTCGGTTGCTACGAATGTTCAACTATTTTTTTACACGACACCCTGTATATTTTCTTCGATATTCCTGTAGAGCGTGAAAAGACGAGTCCAACGACTACCATGACCATACCGTTTCGATAATCCAATCTCGAGATATCCGTATTCGAAAAGAACAAACCTAATACAAAACCTTACGTTCAGACACGAATATCTCGGGATCGGATGGTCGTAATGGTATGGTCATGGTAGTCGTTGGATTCGTCTTTTCATGCTCTATAAGAATGTTTAAGAAAAACCATAGGGTGTCGTATAAAAAAATATCAGTGATCCCAAAATCTCGTTAAAAAATGACCATGAGAAACGATTCTTTCCACTGTTACTACAATTTGAGACACTACGACTTCATAGTGAGGAGTTTCCTGATACAAACGTAAATGAATAGTACACATGTTTGAGAACAGTTGTACATAATGAAACTGCAACAGAATTGATTTTTTGAAAGTTCAAAATTAGAAGGGGCTACTGTATCAGCTAATCGAGCATGCCTAAAAAAGAACTAGCAGGTAAAAGGTCTATTGAATTTGAATCGTGGTCGTTCAGGGACGTCATTAAAGGCCATCGGATGAGGAGAAAGTAATCCGAACGTGAATAGTGAAAAATATTCACCGTTCAAACACGATGTCCGTAATCCAACGATTGTGGAACACGATTCTTGCAATAATATAATACGTTCGTTATGCTCGCATAAGCTTCGTGGAATTTGTATTCGGAGATATTAATATGAATTGAGCAATAATATCAAACGTTAATATTTTCCACGACAGGTCGTGTTTATCTTTAAATCCTATCGAGTTAGCAACAAATCCTCATTAAAATTCATGTTTTCTGGAATAGCCGGCTGACATTTGTTTTACAAGATTTCACGTCAAATCGAAAAATTTACAAGCTTCTTCGTTACGTTTAGCGAGCGATAGAATTATTATAATTGACGTATTTTGTTCTTTGTTTTCTTATTTAATGTGCAATTGTCAGTAAGTTGCTGGTTACTTATTTAGGTGAATTGTATATGTCGAAGTTATCATGATAGGAACAGGTTTCAATTTAATATCGATTGCTCGGTTTGTTATTGTTCAATTGTCTGCATTTCTCCTCAGCTTGTTTTTAATTGTTGATACTTGGTCCTGATGTTTGTATTTAATTAATCTCGTGATTTCAAGCTTCAGACTGCTCTTATATGTTGTTTGTTAATTGTAATGTGCTCAAACGTCCTCAAATTCTGAAATACATTTATATGTATACAGTAATATATTTATAATTGTATTATTATAATTATACTATATATTACGCATTATATATATATATTATTCTAATTATGTTATATTTATTATATATATTATTATCTTTGTAATATACTTTATATATGCAGTAGAAAATATAAAATAATTAAAATAATTAAAATGATTTTTAAAGATGCAGAACATTTTAAAAAATTATATATTTTGTTATGTGTCTTAATTATAAAACACTTGTTACAACTCTCATTCGACGGATATCGGGTCCCTCGCCAATATCTGTGGTACACATACACATGCTCGGCGTTTTAAATAGTAATGCAAAAAATCTTGACGAGTGCTATCTGCTTTAAAACCCGCGAACGAAGACTGAATGAGAATCGATTAGGCTCCGCCTCTGTGGAGTCGAGGACCTCGCCAAACAGTTGAATGAATTGCGAAAATAGAGTGCCTCTTCATAACTATTGCAGTTCATCGTTAAATAAAAAAAGAAAAAACCAAATTAATCCTTGTGCACCGCTCGTGTTCTAATTGCGATTCGTCTTGAAGCACGATAAATTAACCTAATATCGACCGTTTGTATACCTTGCCCGCGAGTCGACGAGTAGGGTTCCTCAAAGTCCAATGTCAATTGTTCAATTGTCAATGTTCATTTAACCTGATTTAATTCAATTTCATTCGGAACGTCGAAACGTCCCAATTTCCTGTACAGGACAGTCTCCTAATTTTTATTTGATGCTTCCCGAGTTTCTCGAACCTTTGACAGTTTTTTAAAAAATTGAAAAATATTTTATTGTACTGTTATACTTACATGTGAACTATCGAAAATTATTTATTCGTGTTACGGGTTATATTATAAATTGCACCTGTTACCTAAACAATTTGTTAATTATTCTACTAAAGCCACATTGTTATTTGTTTAAACAATTCGGAACCATATTCAGTTCATTAGAAGAAAAACATTTTGTTTGCAATTGTAAGTGGGAGTAAACCGAAGGTACAGTTGTGACATATTTAAAATTTTTTTATATAATTTGTTTATTAATGTCAAATAATTTGTTTCCCATTTTTGACCCATTTTTCATACATCGCCGATCGGTACGCGTGTTTTCAGCTGCTGAGGGAATTTTGCACGCGAGAAACAGCATCCTCTTCAACAATTCCTAATTATCAAGCATCCTCTAGCATTGCTGATGTCCTTTTCGTTCGGGTGCTTTAAATACGCGCGTGGATCGTCCATTAGCCGAGGATAACCGCTGAAACTACGTCAAGCCAGCAGTTTGTGTTGCAAGGAACAAGCCTTCGTGACTAATTTACTACCCTTTCGAGCTTTATGGACATTTCAGAATATAGCTTTTCGGAGGTGTGCCCAATACGTTACATAGAGACTAAAAGAGAAACGGAGGGGGAGAATGACGGTGGAAGAGAGAGGAGAGGCGAGATGAATGATAGATAGCGACGATAAGGTCGGTGGCGAGGCGTGACGAAGCTAGGGTCTATAACGTTGAGGAAGCCAGTGTCGATGAGGGTTCGGGACAGCTTGGAGGATACGACGAGACTCCATAAACTCCCCTTGGAGAGCTGAGGTTTCCGCACGCGCTACCCTCCCGTGTAAAACAGATGTATCCGCGTTGCAGGTTTGAATTTGAAATGCTCCCGCGCCTTTAGGCTAACCTACAAGCTGCTCCAAACACTGTGGTCCACTGGAAAATAGCATATTCTTATCATGATCACCAGCGTACAATAATGTTTCGATATATGCGAAAACTGAACTAAAAAGTCACTTATATCACGTACGGACCTATAAAACATCAACAACTCCGTATATTTATCTATAGCACTTTTTTCAGTTTAATTATTTTTTTATACAACATTTACCAGCATATTCCTAGCATTTTTCTGGTTAAAACGAGCCCAAACACGATACAATTTGGTTCACATTTACTCTTTAAATTCGTGACACTAATCAGTGCAGCAGGAACGTTCGGATAATCGAGGTTCCACTATATCGTGGATTAAACGAGTAAACGCGGTCCGAACTGTGTCGTGTTTGGTATCATTTTAATCAGGAAAGTGTCCCCTGTACTGTCAACGTGTTTCCGTTTGCAAATTCCAATTTGGAAATCCACTAGCGTGCAAAATTAAAGAAGTCCCGAACCTTCGCCCACGAATTGTCGATCTTTGAACTGCTATAACTTCGCAACGAAAAATCGTAGAAGGATCGCATTGGTCTCATTTTGAAGCGTGAGAACTATACTTTCAGAGTACTGTAGCAGTTTCTTCGAAGACCGTCCTCTATACTAGCAAAAATGGAAAGTGTGCTACAGACCGTGTACAGGTCAAAAGTTTCCGGTGTGTTTGTGCAGTTTTGAAGTGGTTCTGGGTTTTTGAGGCTCCCTGTAGAGGGATCAGAACACAATTAGGAGACATTCGGAACAGCATCGGGTTGAAATCGTTGATAGCAACACGGAAGGAGCGATACCGGTAGTTATAACCCACGTTCGACCTAAATCCGACGCGTGCATTTATCTATCAGCGCGTTCGGAACTACGAACTGGCCCGTATCGAATGTAAAATATATTTTATGTGTGTTCGCACTATAGGCTCGCAGTATCACGCGATATCGTTCGTTCGAGATATAGGATTACTTATGCCGTGTATTACGGTACATTAACGCATTAATCTACATCTGCGACGCACGAATTGAATTAGGGGTATTGCTATCTGTCCGAAAAGTTGCTACCGCCAGACACTCTTATCGACCCTCACGCACCATTCTCTCTCCCCTATTATTTCTGATTATGTTATCGGGAAAAATGTATTCTTATCTGATTTCCAAGGGAGATGTATCCTTCGCAACGATTGAAATTAGATTGCCCCGTTAACATGCATAATTTATAAATTTCAAACCAGTTGGAACCTGTGTATTGAAATCCTGTTTCACTTATTAAAATTGTTACAAATACACTTTCAACCTACATTTTTTAAAAGTGGATTCATAAAATGATTTCATACTATCTTTCCATAAACATCACAGAGCTTGAAAAATTACGTATTCAACGATGCAATAAAACTGTGGAAAACGAGTCGCAAAAATATCAAATTTCAATTTCGATGCAGCGGCACCTGCTGTTCAATCGATTTCAAATTTTGCACAAATTACTTTTTCCACCCAGCAGCATACGTCTAGCGGGTGTCCAACCGTAAGCTCATTCAATGGATATTTACGTCAACACATGGCAAAGCATTGTGTAAAAATATATACTTCACTCAATTTTCAATATTTTGACTTGAAAAAAATCACACGTGTGCTCCAAGTATCGATAAACATATGTGAAAAATTCCAATGCAGAAGATTCAATAGTTCCAGTGAAAAAAATTCCTAAAAATTGCAAAAATGGCCTCGGAAACCACCGAGCAACCCCTAAAACCATACTTCAAGATAAAAATATATAACTCACGTAATTTTTCTTACTTCGACTTGAAAAAAATCAGATGCACACTTCGAGTACCCATAAATATTTGTGCAAAATCCCAATGCAAAAGGTTCAATAGTTCCACAGAAAAAAATTCCTAAAAATCGCAAGAATGGCCTCGGAAACCTGAACACCCCCTAAAAACATACTTTAAGATAAAAATATATAGCTCGCGTAATTTTTGTTATTTCGACTTGAAAAAAATCACACGTGTGCTCCAAGTACCCATAAATATGTATGAAAAATCCCAATGCAAAAGGTTCAATAGTTCCACAGAAAAAAATTCCTAAAAATCGCAAGAATGGCCTCGGAAACCTGAACACCCCCTAAAAACATACTTTAAGATAAAAATATATAGCTCGCGTAATTTTTGTTATTTCGACTTGAAAAAAATCACACGTGTGCTCCAAGTACCCGTAAATATGTGTGAAAAATCCGAATGCAGGAGGTTTGCTAGTTCTTCCGGAAAAAATTCCTAAAAATAGGAGAACAGTCTTGCGGCGAACCGGGGTTAATCGTATGAAGTTTTCACGATTCGCCGGAGATGGAATAGAAGTGGTCGCGAAATAAGAACAAGCCACTGGGCGAAAGCGTGAACGATTCAGATTAAATATTGAGCGGCGTCGAGGACGAGACGATCCGCGAATATTCACGGTGGAGTGTGCACTATCGAAATCCAATTTTCAGCTAAAAAGTTCGCTTGGCTCACGGTTGTTGCATGACGTTGCGGGACGGCCGATTGGCGGATTGTCAGTGCCAATTAGAACCGACACGATTGGAACTGACTAACAATAGCGCTACTCCGCGCGGCGTAAACATAGGCCAGGGAACAAGCGCGGGAAATAATAATTTAAAAACGAGCATTTTTCGCTCGGCGAAGCGAGGTCGAGCCCCCAAGGAAAACAAAATAATGCA
>CM052114.1:2188782-2204632 GCA_028454245.1 Halictus quadricinctus | reverse complement strand
GAATGGAACGCGGAGTACATCCGAATTAAGTGGTCCCGTAGTGTACATTCAAACGACTGTAAAATCATTAGAAAATTTTTCTCGGGAACAAATCCACCGCGGATTTGAAGTCCGAAGCCTTCCCTTTGAAACGAGCCCAAGAAACCTTATCTGCGATTTTTTTTAATCGCCTTATCGAACTTTGAATGGAAGGTGTGCTGTCGTCGTTAATTGAATGGAATGAAAAATAATTTTATCAACGTCGGGCGCAGTGAAATATTTATACATAATGGAAGTCAGACAATAGTGTCGACTACTTTTCATCCGGACATTTAAACAGTCCATTGTGCTCGTCGCTTTATTTTCGTTTTCTTTTCACCGGGCGACGTCTCCCCCGAGCATTCTGTTTCGAGCCTACTCGCGCCCGGATAAATTCTTCCAACGAATTCCGTCATCCAGCTTAGGCTCTTCTGATCTCTCGGGTCCTCTCATTTAGCATTTCGCTGATTGTCCGAATTTTTCGCGACGCGAAAATAAACGCACGGTGGCCGAAAGGGAGGATGTGTTGCGCGCACGCGATGAGCTAGAGGGAGAGAGAGAGAGAGAGAGAGAGAGAGAGGGGGGGGAGTCATTACAATGGAGTAGAACTTCGTATGCGGAAAAAGTTAGAACGCTCGTAATACACGCGAAGTTCAGTTTGAATAATTAAATGGGAATGCCGTCGCTGATTATGCAGATGGCCTAAGTTGAATGCCGAGTGTGGTCGTTTCATACGTTAAGTGCGATATCGATTCTGTTCATTAATATTCGAGCACCTAATATACGTAGATTTGAATAAATGGCTTGTAGAAGCAATCAGCATAATCTATAAAAGTATCCAGCAGAAAATTTTCTCATTTCCAAAGGGCTCGTCTCACTTCCCGCTTCGAGAACGTATAATCACTCGCAATAATACTCAGACACTCCTACAAAAGACACTAGGGACACTAGGGTAGAGGACTCAATTACTGGGGTGACATATATCGGGCAGGAGATACTATTCCTTGATCTACGCCGATCGTAGAAAAGGACAGCTAGAGGTCACTGTTCATGACACTACGGTAAGGGTCCAAATCACTGGGGTGACATATATCGGCCAGGAGATACTATTCCCTTATCCACGCCGATTGTAGAAAAGGACAGCTAGAGGTCACTGTTCATGACACTAGGATAAGGGACCAAATCACTGGGGTGACATATATCGGCCAGGAGATACTTTGATCCACGCCAAACGTGCAGAAGGAAAGCTAGAGGTCACTGTTCATGACACTAGGATGAGGGACCAAATCACTGGGGTGACATATATCGGCCAGGAGATACTATTCTTTGATCCACGCCGAACATAGAAGAGGACAGCTAGAGGTTCATGACCCCTCACGGGGTACACCCCGCGGCAGTGGGTATAGTTCTGGGGCTTTTATCGGCTAGGGGACATATATAGAGTAAACACTACGACAGTTGTCCCACACCACGAAATTGCGGCATTATCGGTGAACGTAACGTAAATCAATAAAAATAGTGTTCCCTCAAAGGGCAGAGTCTGGCTCGTCGTTGGACCGGAAAGGGTTGGATCTTTTGACTGTACCGTGAAACACAAATGACTTCAGTCCAGCTACCACCCTGGCGCACCTAAATTCTTCGATCGTGATCAGCCGAACAGATCCTCCTCGGACCACAAGTGTCCCCGATGCTTACCTGAGGGTGCTATCCTCGTGCACGAGGGTAGCCTGAACCTCAACAGAAGACTACCCATCGGAAGAGGGACATGCCGGCGGGAGCAGAATAAACTCCGTGGGGGGGGGGGGGGAGAGCCGATGACACAGAACAAACCTGCGACGATAGAACGGGACAAACCTCTCGAACGGTCTACACGTGGGACAAAGAGAACGGGAAAACCGAACGGGAGACAAAGACGGCCGCGATGGAGCCTCGTGAGTGAGAAAGAATGATGATCCGCTGTCAGGAGAGACGGTCGAACGAAAGAGTGAGAGGGCGACGTGGCGGGTCTGGCAGGAGGGTTTGCTAGCGGCAGCGGAGAGAAGCGAGAGAGTACAAGAGACCGAGAGAGTGAGAGAGAGTGAGAGAGAGAGAAAGGAGGGAGCACGGAGAGAGGTGGAGGTTCCGAATGGTTCAGTTGTAGCGGTACCGCGGCTCAGGTCGCACGTGTGTCTCCCGTTTTGTCGCGTGGCTCGCGTGTCTCGATCGTTCGCGCGCGATCACTATACCCGCGTACTACGCGATCCCTCTTCCTCATACCGATCCGCCTGGCGCGCCCCGCAACACCTCGCCGGGCCACTCGCTATACCACACTACTCGCCGCCGGCTGACCAAACCGCGCGCTCTTCCACTTGTGCGTCGCTATGTTCGCTTCGCTGTCGGTCCCCTAAATTGACAACAGGATGCAATTTTTTCGGAGATGCTCCCGCGAGCCTTCCCCAGTGCCATAGTCGAGGTCCCAAGTCGGTGCCTAAGATCTACCTCGCGAAAATCGTCGAGGACAGTTGGTAGAGGAAACTTTTGTGTATTGTGATCGATGTGAGCATGGTTCCTCAAGATCGTGAGCGAGAAGAAGCACCGGGGATGATCGAACAGTGAATCCGGAAGGTGACATAGTGAACCCAAGCCGGTACCCTAAGTTCTACGGAGGTCGTCAATGCGAGGGGAGAGTTGCGATTGATCTAAGCGTGGCTGCTGAAGAACAGGTAGCTGAGTCCGCCCATTAGTGAATATGACAGTGTTATAGTGAAGGACCTAAGCCTGGTGCTCTAAGCTCTATACCCTAAAATTAAAAGAGTAGCTGAACCTAGTCAGGGGAGGGAAGCAAACTTTTTGTGATCATCGTTTCGCAAGATTCTGACCAAGAAGAGGTGTCTGGGAACGTCTTAGAGTGAATACAGAAGATGACAGTGTCATAGTGAAGGACCTAAGCCTGATGCTCTAACCCCTATACCCCGAAAATCATCATAGCGCTAAGTAGTTCGTTCTGCGCGCTGCTGCGGAGGAACCTAACTTTCGCATACTGTGATCAATCCACGGCTAGTTTCGCGTGATTGTTAACAAGAAGTAGTACCTGAAGTCGTGCGAGACTGAATAGAATCCTAGAAAAGTGTGCCTACACCCTGATCATCCTCGAAACGTTCCGAAGGTACCTAAATAAGGTGCTGCAAAAGAACCTAACTTTCGCACAATCCACATTGTCCGTGAAATTGTCAACTTCAGGTACCTAGGATCGCATTAGAATCCTGGAAGAGCGTCCTCCCAAAGTCCTTGCGCCCTAATCATCATCAGAACGCTCGAATTTCGCGCTGTTGCGGAGGAAGCTAACTGTGATCAATCCGCGCATAGTGTCTCGTGATTTTCAACAGGGAAGAGGTATCCTGAAAATAGAATCCTGAGGAAGCGTTCTCTCCAAATCCACAAATCGAAAGTGCCTCCCTAGATCAGCGAAGGAAGCTAACTTTCCCAAACTGTGATCAATCCGCGTCCAGCTTCCGGTGGTTGTCAACGGGAACAGGTGGCTGGGATTCTTCAAGGGTGCATAGAAACCCCAGAAAAGTGTTCTCTTCGGGTCCTAAAAATCCCAGAAGCGTAATATTCCCGTACATTGATCAGCCCACAGGCGGTTGACGAAGCGGCCGAGCAATAGGCAGCATCGGTGTCCATCGAAGAGTGTCTAGAGTACAGTAAAAGGTGACAGTGTCACAGTAGGGTAGATTCGATCGCAACGCAAATAGCGGCACCGAAGAGGAAGTACGACGATCCGGCGGCGCGGTATTAATAAACCGCCGATGCAACGACGGTGCCGGGATCCTCCGAGGAACATCGGCCGACCGTTTACGTTCTTCTGTATCGATAGCGTGGATCGAGTATAAACCGATCCGGTCTACCGTGCGCGTCCCGCCCCGATGATCGACGAATATCGGGGGAAGATCGATCGAAGTCGGATGATAACGCGGTGCGCGTGCCGGCATCAAGACAGAGTGCCGGCGCGCCGGTTGCACGAGCGGGCAAACTGAATTTAACGTTATGGTAACGCGAATCGATCCGTGGACGAACATACCTGCCGCACTATGCGCCCCGTGGCTTGACGTGACCGTGCACCTATGCAAACCGGCATTCGCGAGAAGGGGCCGCGAGAAAGGTAATTGCACTACAGTGTTTACTCGATATATGTCCAAGGCATGGGTCCAGCCAGGGACATGTATCGTCCAGAAGGTACTTTGATCCACATCGAAAATAGAGAAGGACAGCTAGGGGACTCTGTTCATGACACTAGAATAGGAGACCCAATTACCGTGGTGACATATATGGGCTAGGAGATACTTTGATCCACGACGAAAATAGAGAAGGACAGCTAGGGGACTCTGTTCATGACACTAGGGTGAGGGCCCAATTACCGTGGTGACATATATGGGAAAGGAGATACTTTGATCCGCGAAGAAAATAGAGAAGGACAGCTAGGGGACTCTGTTCATGACACTAGGGTAGGGGACCCAATTACCGTGGTGACATATATGGGCCAGGAGATACTTTGATCCACGCCGAAAATAGAGAAGGACAGTTAGAGTTCATGGCCCCTCACGGAATATACCCCGCGGCAGTGGGGCTCTTATCTGCTAGGCATTTGCGACATATATAGAGTAAACACTGTATTAGCCCGTGAAAATTATCGGCAAGTCCTCTGTCTTCGGAAAGGGTGTCAGGGATCATGGGAGAAATTCTCCCTTGGACCTTTCTGGGGTAAATTTTCAAAGTGGATCGATCGCGCGGGCGCTTCAAAGACGCCCGAGCGAAAAGAAAAATGCACGTGTCTGGAACGTTTCCGTGAAGTTTGACGCCTGGAACGCGCTTCAACTTGTCGATAGCGGTGTCGATCAATTGGCGCGGACAAAGTCGCCAGACTACGAAGACCAAAAGACAGGCTCAAAACGCGGCGAAAGTCTCTCTCTCTCTCTCTTGGCGTTGCTTCGGGGAAAATTGGTGTGTCGATGGAAATTTAGCTTCTGCGATCAGGGGAGTGTCGTCGTCGGATCGAGGCGACTCGATAGAAGTTTCTCGAAGACGACAGAGGTGCAGACGATAGGTATTCCGCTCACGGTGCATGGTGTTTGATGGTAGTTTCGCGCGGGTACGTGACAGGAAAGACGTCGGATTCGCGAACACGTAGGGGATCGTTAGACCTGATCAGGGGGTCGTGGAAACATTTTTTAAAGAAGCCTCTGGAGGTGGTCTTAGGGAACTCGGTGTGTTTGTTTCGCTGTTTATGGTTAGAGGTTTCTTGGAGAAGTGATTAAACGTCGGAATCCATGCCAAGTGGAGGGTTTCTTGAACCGTTAGGCATCTTCTGGATCAATAATCTAGAGATCAACGGACTTCTGAGACATGATCGGCGTAGAGATCGATAGACTAGAGAATCTTCCAACAGGGTCGGATAAAACGTGATCGATCGCCGCAGAAAATGAATTCGAGAGATCGTTAGCTAGGGAAAGGTAGCTAGAAAGAGGTGGCTGAAGAGAGGTGGGTAAAGAACGTCGTGAGGGTCTCTCTCGCTTTACCTTCGCTGGTGTGCGACGCTGATTGGATTACAAATCGACCCAGTCGCTGAGCAAAGCTCTCCGGAACTGTTTGGAAAGAGTTGTAGCTAGCTCCGACGCGAAAGAGTTGGCTGGATCATTAACGGGATCATTGACTGGGTCGTTGGCCAGTCCAGGTGCATAGAGGCGTTTCTTATTCCGAAATTCTAAGTGACAGTTTTCAACTAGCAATTTCTAAACAACAGTTTCTGCCAAGCAATTTCTCATTGTCTAGGCCCATTAACAACAATCAGCAAGTCCAAAAGCAATTCCCCCAAGATAAACAAGTTCCCCGGCCGAGGAACACTTGTCCAAACTCCGTTGAGGCTTGAAACCCGAAGTTAGTTCCCCGATCGAACCTCCATCGGAATGTACCCGTCCATTCGGAAAACAACGACAGGACACTCGAACGATGAAGAAGATGCTTCGGACAGGAAGCCCAAAGGGTCAGGTTTTAGTTCCTGCGAGCACGGTTCGGAACTAGCTCTTTTCAGACACGTCTGACGACTTAATGTGCGTGTATACACCTTGAGGCAGACCGAAGACGTCGTTAAACAGCTCAAGTAGGCGAGAACACTGTATTGGGTATAGTCGCGTGAACGTTGCGATCGTGTCGCCATCGAAATCCGTTGGATCCGCCATTGTCCACGGAGAGCTAATCCTCTTGGAAGGAAACCTCGAGATCTTGTAATTCGGTCGGCTGAATGAAAGATACGGACGCAATTACGATCAAGATTACGGTTAAAGACTGTGAGATTAACGTTTATCCGACCGTTCCGTCGTTGAGCCTTTGCTACCGTGTTTCGCCTTGCTTAGGTCAGTTGTTAAAGGTTTTCGGATCGAGCTTGAAGACTGCGTTCAAAGATTTTGCTTTGCTGACTTGTTTTCTTGCAGGGTGCTCGTTTGCTGGAAATTGGGGGACCTTCTAGAATGTAGAGGGTCTTTTAGATGCTGGGGGACCTTTTAGAAGCTGGGGGACCTTTTAGAAGCTGGGGGACCTTCTAGAAGCTAGAGGGCCTTCTAGAAGCTGGGGGACCTTCTAGAAACTAGAGGGCCTTTTAGAAGCTGGGGGGCCTTTTAGAAGCTGGGGGACCTTTTAGAAACTGGGGACCTTCTAGAAGCTAGAGGGCCTTCTAGAAGCTAGAGGTCCTCCTAGAAGCTGGGGGGCCTTCCAGAAGCCAGAGGGGCTTCTAGAACCTAGAGGAATTTGCTAAAATCCCGAGAACTTTCCAGAAGCTAGAGGACTTGTTGGAGGCTAGAGAGCTTGCTGGGACCTAGAGAACTAGGGGATAATGGGGATGATGGGTGACAAATGAGAAGGAACACTTTGAGAACACCAAGAATTGAGTGTTGGATCAAACGACAGTGAGTGCTGGGCGCTTCACTCGCTAGAATCCCAAGAACATTGGGAGGTAGAGGGAACTTTCGGGTACTTTGTAACGTCGCGAGTGAGTTTTGCTCAAAGAAGAGCGAAGATCAGCGAAGAAGAGGATGTCTGCCGGGTGGCAGACGAAGAGGATCAGTTCAAGGATTCCGACTTGGATCAGAAGATAGTGCGGGTGGTGTCCAAAGCAGGTCCAAAGAGTGTCGTTCCGTAGAATGCGATGTTTCCCGGGATCGGAAGAGCCCAGCCGGGTTTCGGGGATCTTTGCGTGGCTAAGTAGACGGACTGGCTCGGGAATGGTGCGGAAGTAGGCGTCCTTTCTTCCGGCTTTTCTGGTGGAGGAGCCGCGCGGTACAAGTGGCGCAGAAGAGAACGATGATGTCTAGACAAAGCAAAGACCCCGTGCAGAAGTGCCACTCGGACCCAGGTGCTGTGAGTGCCGCCGGCACTCCTTGCAGCCCTGGTAAGCGAATTTCACGGAGACTTGTGCCAGGCATTCCGAGCTCCTCCAACACACGCAAGTGTGTTCTCACCTTGGACGGCTATAGCTACGTGATCGGTGAGTAGACGGGATCCCAGCGATAAGGGTTCAACTGCTATCGGACAACCCCCTCGGGTGGGAAATGTGGGGAGGGGGGAACAGGTGAAGGAAGGGGTTGGAGAGTCGAGGGAGTTCTTATCTTGCGCTCTCAATGGCGCGTGCGAAGTATTATCGGCGTCATAGTTCGCGGGTACGTCCACGTACACCCTTGCGCCTCCAATTCCTTTATTGCTGATCTTTTCAAATTTCTTGGCTGATTGGACTGCAGCTGGACTCAAACCGCGATGATTGCTTTCGACTATTTTTGAGACTGGTTTTTATTTTTTGGAAATTTTCTTGAGTGTCATTCTTCTTCCGAAGACATTTATGGAACGTTATCTCTTTCGTCATTTTTAAATGACTTTAATGTCTCCTATGATTTTAATGTCTACTACTTAATATTTCATTCACTCGATGTCGCCCTAAATCCATAAAACCGACCAGCCACGAAATATTTTAACGTTCTATGTGTCACAACTATACATGTGCATCTGGTGCAATTTTGTCGCTTCACAAATGTTATAAATGCAATGACAGCTAAACTGCAGTATAGTGAAGTAAGAAGTACAGTAAAGCGCAGTGTAAGTGCTGTGAAATATTTTAAGTAAAATATGAATATGTAACATATGATATTTTACACACGGGCACTGTCGTGTTGGACATTTATAACGAGCTGTTATATTAATAATATTGGGTTTGTAACATAAATACGTTTGGTGAGCTTCGATATCTTGTTTCCATCATTTGTTAACAAAGCATAGAATTACAACGATCGATTATTAAATCGTTGACTATGGAAAGCTTCCGTAATGTTTAATCAGAGTTGCATTTCAAACGCAAGTGACATAATAAATTGATAAAATGCCTTGGAAGTTCGAGAATACCCGTGATTAAATGAATTAAATGAAAAATCTGAAACAATAGCTGTAACATTCTATGGGCAACTCGGCCATTAGTATATTGTCTCCATACGTTTTCAGTGACGTTGTCTCCCGCTTATAAAACCGTCCGTGTACCTTTTATGTCCCTGCAAAAATGGAATTCCCATTGTTGAAACGAGGTCGGCATCAAAGTGTCGCAGTAACATTCCAAAGTGTATTTTTATGGGGTCTCCATGCCGCTGTTGATTCGTTGCACTAAGAAAAATTAATTTTATAGCGTAATAAACGACTCCCACGAAAAGAAGTTGCCGCGCGAGCATTTAATATTCATCTAGACAACAATGCGGAAATTGATTTCGTTGATATCATTTTCATGTGGTGGTCCAGTTATTTTCACGTCTATTTCCCTCAGGAGATGACGAGGGACGGTTTAATGCACAGGGTGTCCCAAAAAATACGGAATTTAATTCTTTCGAGTGATTAATTTTTAGGTTAACTCAATTTTGAGGTTAAATTAAATCATGTGTATACAATTTTTTAGGGCCACCCTGTATATGTGATTTTTCTGATAGCTTCGAAAGAGGAAGGAGAACTTGCATTTGTTTATACTTAGTGCTTTCCTCTTTCTCTTTTCACTGGGTACATTAAAATCGCTGTAAATAATTATTATAAAATTAATAATAAAAACTAGTGACTTCAGGCTTAGCTTTTCTAGGAAGCTTACTTTTTTGTGCACGTTGCAATTGTTTTTTTCTTCTAACAGGAATTTGTCGATTTCGTTTGTCATTACTATTTAATTTTCAAAAATGTTATAGCGTGCTCTGATTAAATCACAATTATTTTCCGTTCCGCGATAAACTCGCCGACTTTGTCTCGCACAATTTCTTTGTTCCCGGAGTTTCTTCGTCTCACTTTGTCCCAACGATCTTCCTCGGAAAACTCTTGAAAATGTTTTTGTATAATTGCTCCGTGTTCCCTCTTCGTGCTTCTTTTCAGCAAATCGAGCACATAATTCTGCTGCAAACAGAGTGAAACTTTCCGGACAAAGAACCGAAACATTTTTATTTTGAACACGTTCAACATGATCACGATGCACCTCCTACGTTCTCGCACTTTTTCGTTTATGGCTGCCATAAAATATAGAAAAAAGGGACATATGACTGATGCAGAGGGTGCGCAGGAAACGTTTTTAGAGCGTTGCATGGCTCGCCGAGTCGAGCGAGATTTTATTTCTTAGGAAGAGAGGATACTAAAGAGACATTGTGCAGAAAACCATCATTCTCTGCATCACTTAATATTTTTGCATCTAAGAAAAACAAACCTAACAACTTTTAAGACTTGCAATTCAAGTAGGACCTAGTGAATCGTGATTTTCTATGAAGTAAATTATCGGTTTCGGAATTTTTCAATCCTCAATTTCACAAATTCTAATTTTTAAAACGTGTAATAATCCTCGGAATTTTTTAAAAAAATTTTCTTAACGACTTTACATTGCAATAATTAATTTTTAAATCACACTATATAGAATTCCTATAATATAATTCCTATAATTCCTATTCCTATATTTCTATGAAGTATTAATTCTTGCAAATATAATGTGTAAAATAATTATATTTTTCGTATTGTGGCTCTAATAATTAGTACTCTCATCAGCCCTCAATTAATTGGTGCACACAATTAGTACCTCTCTGTGAACAGTTACAAAAATGAATTGATCGCCTGTTTTTATCTGTGCAAAGTTTTATACAAAGACGTAAGTTGCTGCATCTGCTTGCCAATTACATTGTATATCAATTGCATAAAAGGAAAATTGAAGCGATGCCAGAGAAAGCTAAAAACTATGGTAAAAAGTTCGGATAATCTCGATTCGAAGAATTCCTCCTTCGCACAAAGCAATCAATCGTAGTACAGCGGGCGAGGGGAGTGGGGGGTGGTAGTTTTACACGCATCAACAAAACAAATGCAGAATAAAATATTTATGTATGAGCCGCCGAGCTCCGATGAAATACCGTCGGAATTTTGATTAAACTCGCGAGCTTTTGAATACGAGTGGCCAATTTTTCTGTCCATCGTCGACCTATAATGTCACTTCTGTTTCTAATAAATGCTGATCAACCTACGGTACTATCTGTTTCCCATCGATTTTTCTATTTTTAGACGGAATAATTCATATTTAATTACCGTCGAATAGAAGTAATGTCTTCCTCCGATGCTTGTAAATATCCGAACAAAATTCATCTTACTCTGTTTATCGTATTTATTTATATAAATTGTATAAACGATCCCTTTTCAATTGCAGCACGAATCGATTACTAATAACTGGCACTGCTTAAAGCAATCCTCCATTTTTACAGAACATTCGTTGCAGAGAAACTGGACTGAAAATGTCAATATCTTTTTACTATTAGCATAAGAATCTTTAGCAAAAGATCTCCGAATGTAAAACACAAGGTGTACCAAAACTGTTGTGCTATTGAAGGGAATGATGCACAAGGTCATTTCAAGTAACTTTTTCCTTTGCGAAAATGTCCTCCGCGGCTTTGTTGAGGAGTTATAAACGAAAAACACGGACCAATCAGAGCGCGACCACAGAGCACGGACTCCGCCTTTTCGACAGGCCCCGTTGAACGTGGCGTTGGCACTGGCCGAGCCGGAATCGGTCCTCCGTAGCTGCGCTCTGATTGGCCAGTGTTTTTCGTTAATAACTCCTAAACAAAGCCGCGGAGAACATTTTCGCAAAGGAAAAAGTTACTTAAAATCCCCTCGGCAATCCCCTCTCTCAAGGGCGTAAATTTTCGGGACACCCTGCATATCATCTAGCACACAGATTTTTTAAAACAATTCCGAAATAATTTTCTCGCCAGTTCGAAAATGGAAATTCACTCTGTTCACGATATCCACTGCAGCGATAAACACTCGCGGCCGTAATTAAAAATAAAACGGAAAAAAATCCCCTCATTGTTGCCGGCGTCAAAGCTCGCGGAAAAGACCTGCCATAATTAAAAGTTTCTCGTTAAAGTTCCGCGCAAAAATATCCGAAGTGTGACCGGGTTATCCGCGTAATTATCTCTTTTGTTATGGAACGGAAACACAGGGATAGCCAGATATGCATAATTATAACGATATCATAAATTGCGTTCGCGCATACGTACGTTCTGTCTCCCGCCTTAATTAATCGGCGCGAAGCGCGACGAAGACGCAGCAGGGGCAAAAACGCTGGCTTAATTAATCGAGACACGCTGGCACGGTGTTTACAGGTGCGCGCGGGAACACCTTCTAAATCCGCGACGGTGAACGCCCACCGGAAACGTCCGTCCGTTCGACGATATCATTATACGTAGATCCAGGACGTATTAACGAAACAAATTGGAAAAACAGAGATATCATCGAAGCCTCTGTTCCCGTTCGTTTGTTCGTTGTAGATTATTTGCTCCGGCTGAAATTAATTCCCATTGTTCTTGCGAATCAATGACGCTCGCGGTACGCCGAATATCTGTTCCGCGAAATTCGTTTTGCTTTGTTCCCGCCCCAAGGCGGTAGTTATTAAACAAACTAGTTGTTTGGCAAGTGCATTGTTTAATGTCTTCGCCATCAGCCTTTTTCTCAGCGCGTAGCAATTATTATTCTATTTTGATGATTTTCCAGTTGTCATAAAAATTCAGTCATTTCTTAAAAATGGTAATTTTGAAAAAAATTGCCATTTCTGAAAAATTTGCAACATTTTTTAAAGTCCGGGAGTTTCATTTCCAAAGTACGAGTGGAAAGATTCGGATTAAAAATGAAATAGGATTTTATGAAATCAAATATAATTAGGCTGGCTTTTCGAATAATTAGCCTCGCTCAGAAAGTTCGCCTAACTGAGGCATATCCGGTGTAGAAGGCAATTTCGACGAGTAGATGGCCAAGAGCAACGCGCTAACAATAAGCAAGCTCCCCGAGAGTCCTGGTGGTGGGGTAATCCGTGTGCCGAGGCGCTATTGTGATCGCGACCATGCCAACCATACTCGACCGGTAGCTTCTCCCCCACCACCGTACCGCTCCACGTACTCGGCGGGCTCCCCACTCTTTTATGGCGTTCGTACACTTCGCGTGGCTCGAAGACAATCCTTCGTTTCGCTTCCACGTCGACATGCCTAGCCTAACACCCCTGTTGGCTTATCATAACTCACGCGGTATGACAGCTTTTATATCGAGAAAGCATACCATAAACATGACGCATGTCATGAGCGCGATGTCTAATGTGACGCGGTGGCGATTCCTTATGTCCGCCTGTTGTCAAAATACTGTACTTTCGACCATAAATGGCGCACATTCAATCGTCTTAGAACGTGAGTTATCTAAAATATGAAAACAATGAGAGAACTTCGTAATTTTTAATTATTTATTTACCAAACTTTCACCAACATATTCCTTGCACTTTTCTGCTTAAAACGAGCCCAAACACGGTACAATTCCGATCATGTTTACTTCACGCTATTGTCCGCTCGTTAGCTGTCCACCGGGCAGTTCGGATAATCGAGGCTCCACTATTCCGCGGATTAAACGATTAAATACGGCTCAAACTGGGTCGTGTTTGGGCTCGTTTTAATCGGGAAAGCGTCGCGAATATTTCTGTGGAATGTTCCACACGAAATAGTTACGAACACAAGAGTTCTATCAATAAATTAACATTGTCTCACCGCGAAACCGGCGTTAAATCAACGTTTACTCGGTATTTTGAGACATTTCCGTAATAGAAACATTGGGATATTGTTAGTACGGATGAAGTACAGTGTAGAAGCGCTGAAATCGATACTTTCGAACATGTTTCAGCGCGTGTCTTCGCGTATTTTTTATTTTTCCCTTAAACGCATCAGTTACGAATAATGCGATGAAGTCCCGCGGAAGAAACCGGGGGAACCGCACGAGCAGGTTTAAAAGCGACGCGGGTTCGTTGCAACTCTTTTAATGCATTTAGAGTTCATTTACATTGAACTTTGTTCGAAGCAAATCTATTTACGACCATCGACGTAACGCGGCGCGTCGCGCGTAACTCACGGTCCGTCGCCCGACGACGACCCCGAGAATCGCTCGCGTTGTTTAAAAGAAAAGGAAGAACCAATGGCAGGAAACGATCGTCTGCATTACGTTCTACGCTGTTACGTCGCCGAAAATCATGGGGGGCCACACGGGACAGTCTATGAAAAGTGAGGCACTCATTATGTCCAGTGCTCGTTCGAGAGCGCAGTCCTATTTTCCTACATAACCTCAATATTTATGGGGTTAGTTCCTTTATCACTGGGATTTGATGCATTTATAATAAAAATTGGTGCGATTTGAACCAGGAAACAAATTCAGATAATTGAAGTATTAAAATATACTGTTTTCAACGTGTTAAAATTATTATTTCTTATATTACTCGGATTGTTTTATTATTGTTTCTTTATTACTGGGATTGGATGCATTTAGAATAAAAATTGGTGCGATTTGAAACGGGGAACAAATTCAGATAATTGAAGTATTAAAATATACTATTTTCAACGTGTTAAAATTATCCAAAAAATTGTTTATAAATTTATTGTAGTCAAACTTCTACAATGATCTAGTCCGTTTTTCCAATGTTGATCGTACCGAAACCACGTTGAAAATTATGTTAAAAGATTTTACAAATTTCTGAATACTTTATCAGCTTCTTTTCGTTGACTTCTGTAAAATTGTCGTCAACTATAGTACACCAATTTGCAGTTTATTAACGTTTGGTTAAGGTAGCTGAAGAAGCAAACAATTTTGTCGTAACGGATAACCGTTTCCGTTTGCGCGAAGGGAATCCTGCTTTAATTACAAGATTCGTTAACGTCTTATCTTGAAATCGGAGAGCTCTCCGCGGAGTCTGGTTCGTTTTCATTTTTAATCCTGTCTCGCTAATGAAAAACACTATCCTGGCGAAAATAATTATTGTTCCGAAAATAATTGCGCGTTTAAACCGACGTAATTATTATTCTGTAAATGATCGCGCGTTTAAACCGAAGTAATTGTTATTCGGGAAACAATTACACGGCCGAGACGAAATAATTATCGGTCGGTGAATAATTGCACATTTAAACCGAAGTGATTGTTATTCAGCGAGCGCCGTGTCCGACAAGAAGAAAAACAGCGGCGGAGCCGTAAGTTATGTTAGAAATTTCCGTGGTGCACGTTCCTCATTTCGATCGCATAATCAAAACGTGACAGTTATTCAAATTACACGGTGCGGTAGTTTGAAACAATCTTGCTCGATCAAACTTCTAGACAATTGTCGGGTTATGGTATTCTTGGCGCACGTCATCGTGCGCGATATTCTTCATTTCGTCGAACCTGGTTCCGCGGAACTTCGAAGCTGAAGTGTTTACGCTCATCGAACGTTTTCAGCGTTTCCAGTTTAGAAACTTGTAATTCCAGTGCTACCTGAGCTTTTCAAGCTCGCAAACTCGCTAACTAATTTACCAAGATTCGCAACACACCGGAATTGCAACGAGATGTAAACAATGATCAACCTCTGGACGCAACTATCGGGGAATCTCAATCGGGCAAATCAATGAAAAATCCGTTCAATGAAACCGCAACGAAAACAAAGAAATCATTTTTTGCGAAAAAATTCTCTGTCAATTTTTTACTAAAATTGAATAATCGACTTGATTGTACAATTTTCTTTTTAGCCACGAAAATATGTTTTAATGTCTCTGCATTACAAAAGTCTGTATTGCAATATGTACACAGTCGTGGTAATGATAATTTCGTTCATATAATTTCCAAAAAATCGAAAACTCCAAAATTGAGTCGTCCCCTTTATTGAAAAGAAAATTGGGGTGTAAAATTCTTATGTTCTGTAAGGATATAAAGTCTAGGGATCGCCATAAATCATAATGAATCCAATATGCAGTCGAAGAACGTGTAAACGCTTTTTATTAACGTACAACATGGTGCAAGATTATTCAGAGACTCTAATGATGACAAAAACATCAAATTTCTAACAAAAATATTCGCATTTTCCAATTGTTAACACATTACATCTACTATGAAAATTCAAAAACTGGAAAATTCACTCCATCTACCTTTATATAGAAAGAAAATTTTGCATTTCGGAATTCAGGCACAAAATTTGCATTTTGTATAAATATCCGCGGAGCAGGGATCACCATAAATCGTAATTAAAGCAACATGGAGTCGGAAAACCGTGTAACCAAATTTTCTTAATAATTAACTTCGCTCCTACAATTTCCAAAAAATCAGAAACTAGAAAATGGACCCCAACCTTCTTTACAAAGAAAGAAAATTTTACTTTTTGCAATTGAGACACAAAATTTGCATTTTGCATAAATATCTATGGAGCAGGGATCACCATAAATCGTAATTAAAGCAGCATGGAGTCGAAAAACCGTGTAACCAAATTTTCTTA
>CM052114.1:2161086-2188291 GCA_028454245.1 Halictus quadricinctus | reverse complement strand
ACCAAATTTTCTTAGTAATTAACTTCGCTCCTACAATTTCCAAAAAATCAGAAACTAGAAAATGGACCCTAACCTTCTTTACAAAGAAAGAAAATTTTACTTTTGGCAATTGAGACACAAAATTTGCATTTTGCATAAATATCGGAGCAGGGGTCGCCGTAAATCGTAATTAATCCAAGATGGAGTCGAAGGAACGCGAATACACGGTTTAGCGTATGGTTCTCGTGGGAAATATCACTCGCGGGGATAGTGATCGGGATTTCGCAAACTGTGTTCGGTATGGCCGCGTATTTCCGTTAGCTTCGGGGCAATATTATCTCTTCCTTTACCCGCGCCGATATTACGCGGAAGAAATCCGGTTAGCGCAGCCTTACAAAAGGATTTTTTCTGGCGCGGCGACAAAGTGGAACACCTGAGCGATACCGACAGAAATTCCGTCGAACTTCCGTCGAACATTATCGAAATGTCCGAGGTCAATTTCGTCCGGCTAGAAATATACAGAGTATTTCGAAGATGCGGGGACCTATTTCCGCGCATCGAATCGATGGCCTAGGAATCGACCGCAAACCGAATACCGCATGCATTCAACCCCCATAATACCAACTACGCATCGAATGCGAAATTCTGACTACAGGTGGCCACTCTTTCACGAAGTATTTAATGACAAAACACGATTCGACAAATTGTCACTTCATTTTCAATATGTTTGCCATTTAAATTTGTTTTTTTTTTGTTTTGTTTGCTTGGCTTCACTGTTGAAATATTTTATTAACGCTCCAGGACTGCGTGATCCGCCAAAATGGCGGTTCAAACCTTTTTTAATTTACAATTTTCCGAACCTACACCAAAGATTAATCGAATTGTGACTTTATTTTCAATATATTCGCCATTACAAATTTTTTCATTTACAATTTACCTAACCTAGAAGCAGAGTTTGTTTTGTTGCTTGTGTTCACTGTCGAAACGTTTTATTAATGTTTTAACAATTCCAAATGAAATAATAATAAATCAATAAGTCACGACAAAAATTCTATATTTTCAGCAACCATTAAATAACTGAAACGTAATCTCCGTTTTTCTCGTTGTGCAATAGCGAATGTAAAAATCATGTTGCAGTGGCCGACGAAGTAAAATTTTAAACAATATTTCACGCCGACGCTTGAAAGCATTGAAAAAATTATTAAGCGAAACGATTTATAATTCACTGCAAAGCTCTCCACTAAATCACGAAAAACATCAGGATTTGCTACCGCGCATTCGAATTCGGAAAAATAAACGACATCGGTCACGCGGTTTTGTGTTTCAAAAATACTATTTTTTTTTTTTTTTTTTTTGGTATCGAATTTAACCGAAAAATGTGACCAGTAACTCGGTAATTTCGAACGAACGATAAAATCTAACTGATTTTTTTTTCGTACGCATTAAGAGAGTTTAAATTTCGATATCAATTGTCTGCTGAAGTGTGAGTACAGTTTATTCGGTCAGCGCCATTTTGATTGTGCATCCCTGCATTAAACGATTGCAGTTAGTTCAGCGCTTGTTTTTGTTCGATCTACTTCGTAATACCTTTCGGTCTTTCGCACGGATTCACAGACCTAATGGTTCGAAAAATCATGACGTAGATCCGTGCACAGTGATTTTGAGCTGAGCCGGTTGTTTAGCGCACGTTGTTAACGCGATCGACTTCCCGCCGATTGAAAACACGCCGTAATGTTCGTTATCAACGCGATCGGCCGCTAATAATATTTATTTAACACTTTGCAACAAGTATACAAGTTAAACATTCATAATATCCACTGTTAAACGCAACTGGTTGCTAATAACTTTTATTTAACAATTTCCAACAGGTGTACAACAAATTTAAAATTAATAAAAATGAAATAATATTAAATAAAATTAAATTAATAAAATTAATAGAATTAATAAAGTTAAATTAAATGAATAATGTTCATTTGTGAAACAATTATTCTTATTGCCACTTAAAAGTCAGTTATAAGGTCCCTTGACGCTGTTGGGTGTCGATAACAATTATTTAACATTTATTCTTGCCGCCAATAACAAATTCTATTAACCCTCCGTATGCTATGCAGGAGTCATTCGCGACCCGTCGCGGTGGAGATAGTTAATAACTAGTACAGTGATTTCTCTATATATGTCGCCAAGGCCTGGAGGATAAACGTCACGGAATTATCCCCACTACCGCGTGCTATACCCCGTGAGGGACCCCGAAGCTGGAGAGGCCTCGGAATCCGAGGAGTGTAAACATAACACGGGTATGTCTCCTAGACGATATATGACACAAGACCCGTGTTGTTGACATATATCGAGAATTTACTGTATTGAGAAAAATTGTGAAAATTGGGAATAATTAATGAACGAATTATTTTGTGAATTTTTAACCACTAGTACTGAGAACAATTGTGTTTCGTGATTGACTACGGAGGAAAATGAAGTATAGTGGTATACACGGGATTCATGGACCTGTTTATTAGGGATTAAGCAAAAACGAGTGATTATCACGCGATGTGCCGTGCGCCTGTCTCATCCGTGGCGTCATTAATCTAAAATGTATGTGGTTTTGTTCTTTACGGTAGGACTAGCGAACCTGGCGCTCACTATAATATTCAATAGTACAATTTTCAAGTAATTCTCGTTCAATCAACTTAAATGAATTAATTAAAAATTCATTGTTATTTCTTATCTTTAGAAACAGAACGCGCTAGTTAAACTGAACTGTTTCAAATATAATATTCATAACAAAAAGTCTCGAAATAGTTGAATGACGCACAGGATATTTATAAAACATTGTAGGAGTTGATGCAAATATATTTTGAATTTTCAATCATAATTATGCCACATGTTCGTGTTCGTTCCTCCTTCAAATGTCATCCAGTCCAAATGATCAAAACCACATTTGTCGAGAGTTGGTTTGGTTTACCTTCTGTTGCAATATTCAATATTCTGTTACATCGGTACATAAAAAATATATTTTTAATTCACGGAACAATAATAGACAAAAATCCAAATAAATGTGTTAAATCGCAGTGAAATTATCCATGTTCTTGAGTGAAACAGAAATATCTTCCTATAATTATTATTATTATTGAGCACTTGAATTTTTCAAAGTAAAATTTCGAAACTTGATAAATTATGTTCATCAATCAATTCTTATTTGGTATCAGTTCCTGTAAATTTCAGATTCTCCGAATTTATTAAAAAAAAATGTTTCTAAAAGAAACTTTTTAATTGTGTGGCTTTATTTTGAAAATTTTCTTTACGTTTTAGGATCGATATCTCTAACTCTGATTTAACAATTTTAACACGAATTTAACGAGTGTTACCATTCCTGGAGCAGATATTTTTCATAAGATTTTTTGGGACAATTGGTGTTTGTGCTGTTCGTATTCAGAACTTCCTAATTCTTAATTATTTATTCATAAAACTTTCACCAGCATACTCCTTGCATTTTTCTGCTTAAAACGAGCCCAAACACGGTGCAATTCCGATCATGTTTACTTCACGCTATTGTCCGCTCGTTAGCTGTCCACCGGGCAGTTCGGATAATCGAGGCTCCACTATTCCGCGGATTAAACGAGTAAATACGGCTCAAACTGGGTCGTGTTTGGGCTCGTTTTAATCGGGAAAGCGTCGCGAATATTTCTGTGGAATGTTTCACACGAAATAGTTACGAACACAAGAGTTCTATCAATAAATTAACATTGTCTCACCGCGAAACCGGCGTTAAATCAACGTTTACACGGTATTTTGAGACATTTCCGTAATAGAAACATTGGGATATTGTTAGTATGGAAGAAATACAGTGTAAAAGCGCTGAAATCGATACTTTCGAACACGTTTTAGCTTGTGTCTTCGCTGATATTTGTCACAAGATTTTTTGGGACAATTGGTATGTGTGCTGTTTATGGTCCATGGTGATACCTACGGTGGTCGTGTGTTGTTTTATTAATTTTCTCGTGCGGCCACGTTTCAAGGCCACTGATCAATTTACTAAACAACGACTGCGGACGTTGGATTAAATTAGAGGCTACCGGTGCTCGCGACCCGTTGTCTTAACCCCAGACCTTATCGTCGGATTCAATTTAGGGAGTTGATGCACTCAACTGAAACTATTCCGGCACGAACGTCGGGACTGCTGGTCCACGGTGTGTGTATCATTTCGTTTGAGGTTGCTCGTGGCTCAGGCCAAAGACACTTTGACGACGAAAAATTGTACACACACACACACTGGGACAGAAAGTGCTGCGTTAAAGAGAAGTCAAAAACAGAAATATTTTCTTGGATTGTTACCAACATTTTGTTCCATTGGTTGATTTGCAAGAATTATTTGTCCCTTGTGTCATTTTACAAGCAAGATACAATATTAATTCAGTAAGAAGGATCATTTGTTTTTAATTATTTTGTTACGAGACGTTCACCAATGTATTTCTGACATTTCTCTGATTAAAAGGAGTCCAAACACGATACAGTTTCGAGCATGATTGTTTAATCAAAGTTAACATCTGAGTTTTTATTTATTACTTACAAATACCGTTCAATTTAGAGAGCAAACTACGTACAACGCGATTTCTTGTACAGATCAATAAAGATATAAGTTAACAGTGTTAGCCGAGTCGCTGTTTAATATCCGAATACTCATTTTCCATCGATCAGTTCGGATAATCGAGGTTCTACGACAAACGCGAATTAAACAAATAAATACGGTCCAAACGGTACCGTGTTTGGGCTCGTTTCAATCGGAAAACCGTCAGTAATGTGTTGGTGAAAGTTTCACGAAACAATTATTATAAATAAACGAGTTCCATCATTTTAATAAACAATTTTTGTGAACTGTCTTTTCATTGCTCAGAAAAATCACATTCAACACAATTGTCATTTACAAAAATCTTTGCGTTAAATAAAGCTTGTGTCGCTGGTTAAGTGGTATAACTTGAAAAGAATTTTGCAATTACGAAGCAAGCAGTTGATTTTCAAATTTCAAAAGGAATCTAGCACGTAACAGCTGTGCACACAAGCTATCTAAATGGTATCTCTTAGCGGAGTACGTAATAGGATGGAAAAGTGTTTGGAATGAAAATGTTTTTAAAATCACAGAGGTCTGATAATGTTTATCATCAGGATATGATTTCCATTACTGCAGATGTAGGTACACATTCTGTTCAATTATGTCGCACATGTTGTTCCTCAAATTCGAACCATTCGTGTAATAAGGAAACAATTACATGCTCACCACTTTACACTGGCAGGGGAGACAATGGAATGACTAGATTCAATCCTAAACGCCAAAATAAACCGTTCATACTTATTTCCATTATACTCAGAAATACTGAGGAATTATTCGGTCCTTTCATCCCTTCAATAATTATTTTAATTAGCCTTTCAATGTGTTTACTGTCTAAATTAAAAATCCACGGACTGTAATATCAAGCTTCTAAATTAGAATAATAAATAATATTTATATTATTTTATTATTAACTAGATTAAAATTGCTCGCTGGGAGGATGCAGCAAGAATTTCTTTTATTATTTTGTTAGCTGTCTAATGTGAATATTATTTAAACAAAAAATCCACCAAGCACTCTGACGGTGGGTTTTCAAATTCGAATAGTCTCTAGAAAGGACGCAGAACGTATGATCGGCCTCGGTCTTCTCATTTCCGTTTCGAATGTTCGAACGTTTGCTCGACGAGGGGTCCAAGAGCGCCAATCAATTAGTCACGCGTAGATATTAGGTTCGAGATTAAATTGGAAATTCCATGTATCCATGATTGAACGACACTCCAGAGCATGGACATGCAAGAGCTCACTATCGTTTCATTTCCTGGCAACGCGACGAACGACGTATCGCCGCGTCGCGTCGCGTCGCGTCGCGTCGTCGGCACGTAGGCCTGCTGTCCGAAAAGCTTTATCGACAATTTCAGGAATCTGATATCGATTCGAGAGTGTTCTGCATAGCTTTCTTCGTACGGTATACAACTCTCTGTTACGATGCCGCAAGACGATGCAGACATGCATCCATACAGTAAACTGATTTTACGACGAAAATCAATAAAAAAAACGTGACCGCAAATCTTTCTTGAAAAATAAAATTCCTTATGAAAAATAAAAATTGTCCAAATCAATTGCAAGAAATTAAAAGTGAAGCGAAATTGGTTTAAGAAGTTAAAAATATATTTTCTGTACTAATTCCTTCATAAAGTCGATTATACAGTCTCTACTCGATATATGTCCCAAATACCTACCCGATAAAAGTCACAGAACTATCCCCACTGTTCTCTGTCCTTTTCTGCGTTCGGCGCGGACCGAAGAGTAGTATCTCCTGTCCGATATATGTCACTGGCTGGGCCCGTGTTTCGGACAAGAATCGAGTAAGCACTGCAATATTATTTCTATCATTTCGTATTAAAATTGTCAGAAGCAGGAATACATTTGCCTCCTGTTACCGTATAATTGGCCGGGAAAAATTTTTATTCTGGACATAAAATTTTGCAATTAAATTTTTATTTCGCGTCCCAGAGGTAAAATTGCAATGGCGCCGTGCCCCGTCGGATAGACTCCGCCCCAATTGACACAAGTTCCGTGTCGCAATCGCCCCGCCTCAAAAACGAAAATTTGAAAAGGCCGCCTCTCGAAATTCGACGAGCTCGAGAGAATGTTCCCTAACGGGGCTTTCTTTTCCTTTAAAGCAAGAGAGCGGCAAGTGTGAGCGACTTCACACGCACAGATGCAACGTAGGTACAGAGGAACTGCAGGTGTCTCTGTGCAGCCGACGTTTCGTCGGAGAAGATTACATCGCTGCACCTTTACACCTTTTCCCTCTAACTCTCCCCATTCCGTAGGTTTCTTTTTTCCTTTATCGTCTTCCTTCTTTCCGTCGACTTTTTCACCGGCTTCCGTCGACACCTCAATCCACATACTCAGCTCCGAGAAATAGGACGTTACTATAGTACACAGGTTGCGCAGCTGCTCTCCTTCTGCCGGAATTCGGTGATTCTTCGCCGCTCCGCAACCGTCTTCCCGTTTATTAATCTGAATTTTCCGACTGCCTTTTCACACCTCGGCAACGGTGTCTTTTAAGAAACTCAAGCCATTTCTCTCCACGCACCCCGGAACTGTTTCGTGCCATTTGAAACTGCCATAAACATTATTTTATCCGCTCATGGCGAACCTGCATCGAGTAACGAAGCACATCCGAAGAATTTTGGAACATTATGCGAAGAAATACAGTGTTACTACTGTTTTATCTCGCGGGAGAACCAAGCTGTGCTGCTTTCGTTCTAGCAAAATTATTAACGGATGAAATCGATTTTTGTCGACCCTATAATCGACGCAGATGATTTTTATTTTTCTTTCTTTTGCGTCAGCAAATAGCTTCCACTGCATCAGAATTATTAAAATGTTGCTTTCAATGTGGCAAAATTATTAACGGATGAAATCGATTTTTGTCGACCCTATAATCGACGCAGATTCTCATTTTTCGACAAAAGTGTCCGCAGTGTAATTGCTTGGGTCGTCGAACGCGTTGCTCTCGCTGCATAAAAATGATTGATTTTCATGGAGCTTCCGTTTCTCGCAGTCGAGAAGATTTTTCTTTTGCAAGAAGATCCTCGCGGTCGAATTACTGGCGTGGCTATTATCGTTTCCACTCGATGACGGTCGTTTAACACGGCGCTTCAGGCGGCGTCGACCGGTGACCACCGTGGGCGCGCGTCGTCGCGCAATAATTAATTAGGCAGACGGAAGATTAACGTTTGAAAATCGAGCCGGAGTGCAAAACGGGGCGCGAACTCTTGTCGCTCAATATTGTCCAATTAACGATGGGATGGGAACCGCGGGTCAGCTATCTCATCACAATGGACATCGCTGAATTGCCGGCCGTAGTTGTCTCACTAATAATAAAAAGCCATCGGACCAGAGAGAGTGAGAGGGGCTGGAGAGAGGGGTAGAGGGAGGGACAGAGAGGGGAAACCAGATGCACACACGCAGCGTGCGGGATGCACTCTCCGGGCTCCGAACAAATCCAGTTCGATTTAAATCGGGGTCGGGCGATCGCGAGCCGACTAGAGAGACACTTAGGAGCTATTTTCGATCCCCACGTAACAACAAAACCCGTGCACCATCGGTCGCTAAGGATGATTGTTTGTATCGGGCCGGACGCGATTCGACGACCGCCGATCGATTTATTCGCCGAGAGCCCCGTGATTGCGTAAACGGGAATTTTTTCCTCGAAACCGGTAACACTTCGGCACAACACCGACACTGTTTATACACCGGGTGTCCCGTTGCGAGAACTAAAAAATTTTGAATTTCGCTTTTCGAGAGCAATTAGGATTTTAGAACGAGATAAATAAGAATCAGGATATTGCAAAATACGTGAAAAGTTTTAATCTCCAGGACTGTGATAATCATCGATGAAAGTATATCGTTCTCGCCGCGTGATTAATTATGTGCCAACGCAACGGTCCGGTTGGTATCTGATTCGGACGTTTCTTTTAAACGCGACTGGATCACTCCACTGATCGACCTAATTCCAAGTCATCAAATCCATACGCTGTTAGGCTGTGGCGGTAGTTCGCATGATTCGCGTTTCCGTGCGACGTGACTGCAAAGCAGAAAGTATTGATAAGGTGATCGATACGCCACGTGACACACTTGCAAATTTCTCATTGAATCACCGAACCGTCATCCCGACACCTTTACTATCCTAGTTTCCTTTTGCCACGAAACCTTTCACAATGGTAACCGTGCATTGTCAGAAACGGAGTCTCTTTGCGAGACTTTGGAAAGAATCCTCCGTCAAGGTAATTTATTAACGAGATTTTAAAGTGGTCGGTCATTTTTTACAGGACACCCTATATGTTTTCTTCGATATTCACGTAGAGCGTTGAGAGACGAATCCAACGAGTACCATGACGATACCGTTACGATTATTTATTCTCGAGATATTCGTGTCTGAAAGGTAAGCTCTGGATTAGGTCTGCGTTAGCTGTGTTCCTTTCAGACACGAATATCTCACGATTGAATGATCGGAATGGTACGGTTATGGTACTCGTTGGATTCGTCTTTTTATGCTCTACTGTAATATCTAATAAAAAACAAGTTTTCGTTAAAAAAAAAATATCAAGGAACCTGAAATGTCGCAAAAGAATAACGTCGAGAAGTGATTCTAGTAAAAGTGAATTTAAAGCCCAATTCTTCCTGAATTGGTACCACTAATAACAATTAAAATTTATTTTTATAAACGAACGGCGAACGTGGAATTGCAAATTCTTATAAATGATCGTAATTGTTATTGTATTCGTTGGATTCGACTCTTCAAGTACATTTAATCACTCCTTCCTATAAATGACATTAAAAATGTCAATCGACAGTTTAATTGTTGCTATGTTATCGATTAGTTTAACCGGCCGTTTAAGAAATAAAGTTTTCATCGCTTATGGAACTCATTCTCGTCGACTGAGTACAGCGAAGAAACGACGCGACGTTAACGAGCGTGTAGACATTTTTCTGAGACAGTCGTGCCAGTGAGCATAATCTGGAACTGCCATTATTTAGTTTTGTTCTTGCTCGGAACGCATGATCCTCGGCCAGGTTTCGCTGAACTTTCAGCTGTATATCGTGGGCTTAAATAATTACGTCGCCACCGCGACGACGACTTTGCTTTCGTGATTGTTGATTTATCGGAGCTGTATAAACGCAAACGCAAACGCAAACGTAAACGGCGTGGTCATCTGCAGGAAAACTTCCTGTCCACGTTAAATTTTACATCGCCATCAACTCGAATTTTTACGATTTCGTTCCGCTAGGTTCTTCAAATTAATCCGCGGCGAAATCAGATTTCTTAGAAACACACGAATTTCGTACTAGCTGAAATACAATACTGTTGTAACTCTACTGGTTCCCGAGGGAACACGGAAGGTCGTGTGAATTTATTGTTATATCCGGGAATGCTTTCTTCATGAGCCATAAACAATTTTACGAAATTGTAAATTTTAGTGAAACTTAGTTACACGTTCCAATGAGGAAACCATTTGTTCGCCTGCTGTTTTCGAGCTGTAATGTCCATAAAATCAACAATAATTATTTTCAATTATTTTTCAATAAAACTTTCACCAACACGTTCGTGACATTTTTCCGATTAAATTGATACCCAACGCGATACAATTCAGGCTACATTTGCTCGTTTAATCCACGATAAACTAGAACCTCGATTATCCGAATCGAATACTAAAGCGAGTCGACGTGCGACACGATTCATTGTACTGATCAGTGAAGATTCGATACTGCGACTACATAACTGTTTTATTATCCGAACACTCTACCGGCCAGTTCGGATAATCGAGGTTCAATTTTTTCTTGGATTAGGCGATTAAATACAATCCAATTGGTATCGTGCTTGGGCTCATTTTAACCAGAAAAATGTCACGAATACGTTGCCAGAAGTCCCATAGGGAAATAATTAGGAACAACAAATTTATGATTTTTTCGAATTAGTAATTTTCGCACCTCCGTATCACGTGTTTCACCGTTTTCTGGAGTTAATAGTCTAAAAAAAAAATGTGCTTAACGGAGTCTTGAAATTCGTTTCTTGTTCCATAAACTAAATCTATGCGAATGCGGCTTCGCATGAGGATTCCAGATGCAACAAACGCTCGACGAGGGTCTGATCCGTCGAGAGCGGTGGATAAGTGAATTCGGATGAACGTAATATCGAATGAAGTCCGGGGAAGTCGTGTCGGAATCTCGATGATTCTGATCGATACCGAAAGAAATTCCGAGGGGCCACTCGATATGCGGACGTTGGCCTTTCCCCGTTAATCGGGAAGAGAAAAAACCCTGACGGAGAAATTGGTTTCCCATGAAACGGCCCGAGCGGTAGGAAGTATACTGCGGATATGAGGCCAAGGAAATACGTTGGTCTGGGTTCGGTTCGCTGGAATACAGTTGGTTAGCATGTAGCAATTGGGTGGAACCGCGGAGACGTTGCTAACCGACTTCCTTTTATCGGTCCCAGGGAGAATTACCTCTTGCTCCCGCTCAATCTTCTGCGAATATTCTCGCGAAAGATGCACCACACCTGCAGTAGATCTGCAGTGTGATCTTGAGCACTTACATCTTGCGTTTAACAGGCGACTTTTATGAATTTTCTGCTGTGCATCACCTCAGTTTTTGAGACACTTCATTCCGAAGACAAATTGTTCGACACTTTCATTGCTCGAACGGGCGAAAATGTTTTTTTTTTTACCGGAACGCAGCTGACCAAAAATCTGAAAAAATTCATGCGCAATACTCACAACTATACTCCAATACTGTACAAATACGAATGACGTCGCACTCGAGCTTCCATGCGAAATCTGCATATTTCCGATTTTTTCGTTGAGATTTTTTACAACCAGAATTTTCAACTAAAAAATCCGAATAAATTACGGTACATGCTCCTGGGTGTTTGACATCTGTCAGATTTTTTTCGAATTTTTGCGCACGACTAGATAGTGCAAACAGGGGCAAAAACTGATTTTTCCATTTTACCCCATGGCTACCCTCCTGGTCGAGTTATGGGGCTAAAGTTTTGCGCAGCATATTTTCTCTGGGTGCCAGTAAATATGAAATAAACTTGTCGAAGATTGAAGATGAAATTTTTAAATAAACAGGAGAAGTCGCGAGAGTGTCATTCTAGAGTGAACAAGTGAAAAGATCGTCTTAATTAACGTTCGTTTGTCGAGGGATCAATGGAATAAAGCTCCACAGAATTTTCATAGGACAGACGGGTGACATTATGCATCGAGGATCGCGGGTGATAAATCATTGATTTATCGCAATAATACGCATCAAGCGACCCGTATTCCGGCGGCGTCGATGGTTCAAAGAGAATGCATAATTCATGCCTCGAAAACGGCATATAGGGATCGCGCGACTCGACAAAACCGAACACGCGCCGGTCTCTGCTTTTCTCGTTGGCTCCCAAACACCAAATCATGGTTGGCACTAGTTCGCCGCGAGAGAGCTTCTCCGTCGGAGAGTCCCTGCGGCGACAATTTAAAAGTTTCTTCTGCTTAAAGATTCGTAAAATCCGCTCGCGGATACTCTTCTTACCCGACGTGCATTTCTGCGGCTGACCGTGCAAAATAATCTGCGTTTTATTTATTATTGTATAGAGAAACTTCTCGGGACAAAGTTATACATGTAACAATCAGAGAACCTTTTCCCAAGGTGATTTATTAACGCGATTTCAAGACGGTCGATACTTTTTTATAGGACACCCTATATATATTTTTCGATGTTCTCGTAGAGCGTGAAAAGACGAATCCAACGACTACCATAATCATATTATTACGATCATTCATTCCCGAGATATCTGTGTCTGAAAGCTAAGGTTTTGGGTTAGGTTTGTTCCTTTCAGACACGAATATCTCGAGATTGAATGATCGGAATGGCATGGTTATGGTAGTCGTTGGATTCGTCTTTTCATGCTCTACAAGAATATTGAAGAAAACATGTAGGGTCGCGTATTGAAATTGAACATTGTAATTGTACAGATATAGTTTTAATTTTTTAGAATCGTATAGAATGATAGCATCAAGCTTTTTTGTACTTTCAGATCCGAATGGCTGTTTGAATTGTTTATACTCAATTGTTGCTTGCCCGGTATCGGGACAATTCGATGCAACAGGTGCTTAATAAATTTACAGATCTGATGCTATTCTTTTTCACGACCTGCATTATTCGAAAATGAATAATATTTCAATTTTGGCGGATCACAACTCATTTATTTTAGAACGAATCGCATACGCGCCGATTATGACAATCTTCAAGAAGTGACGTTTCATTTTCGTTTTATTTCATTATCTGTGTACATAGTTTCACAATAAATAATTACAAATACAACCTATCGATATCAGATTTATTTCACAATTATCTAACAACGATATCGTGATGGTTTTACTGGATTTTCTATATCGAATACACTAAATGATAAAATTAAAAAATATTTTATGATACTTTGATTAACCACTTGTCGTATATATATAATAACAATCTATTAAACACATCATTCACTTCTTTTCAGAATGAACTGCGGAAATTTATGCAAAATAAAAATAATTTAATTCAATTACAAGAGACAAGAAACAAGGACAGACATTTTTATCCTAACAATTGTAATAGGTCAAGAATACAGTAATAATATGTTTAAAGTTTTCCGATGTCTTCTAATATCTTATTCTGTGTTTCATCTATTCATTCGTGTCACAAATGCCCAAATTCCGCGGTCTTACGAATAATTAACTACTGAATGCAAGCATAAAATAAATAGAAATTTTCTTTGGCTTCGAAAAATTTATTATCATCATCATCATAGACGTTCTAATGACCGAAACAGTGAAAGAAATCATACGGCAAGGGGTTAAACGATGTAAGGAACACAATCGGAGAGGGAACTCCGCGTGTTTATGACTGGAACAACGAAATAATTGCTACTAACAAAATGGAAACGACAGAGATGCCAATTGTACTTGCTGAAGAGCTATCCAAGATGACAGATGCCTTTGGCGGAATAACGAACTCGCTGGACTTCACGAGGGAGCTAAAAAAATAAACAATAATTGTTAGTATCTCGGTGTTAGGGATTCGCAAACAAGTACAGTTGAACATTGTTCACTTACTTCAACGCCATCTTGGTATTCGTGTCGGTGAGCTTGACCAGAGAATTTGGCTTCCCTATTATATCCGTCACGTTGACGGTGACGTTATCTTTGTTGTTGAAGTTGATCAACAACGCGACTGTTTCGTTCTTCAGCTTCCGTTTGACAACAAACACGTCCTTCTTAATCACGGAAGTCTCCACGCTGCCGTCCTTCAGAACAGAAGAGTTTCGTAACTTGATTAGGTCCATGTACAATTTGAGATGAGACTGCGTGGCATTTTTCTGAGCTTCTACGTTGACTGTCGTGTAGTTTGGATTCACCGGAAGCCAGGTTTTGTCCCCGGTTGTGAAACCTGTTAACATAAAATACAATTCAGGAAGAATCACGGACAATCTGTACCTCCGTGTATCTTTAAAAACGTACACTGGCGTGTCAATATCTTTTTCAGCACATTAACGAGATTTCGAGGTGGTAGGTACAGTTTTGTAGGACACCCTATATAGTTTCTTCGATACTCCGGTAGGGCGTGAAAAGACGAATCCAACGACTACCATGATCGTATCGTTACGATCATTCGATCTCGAGATATTCGCAACTGAAAGGAACAAACCTAACCTAAAACCTTAGCTTTCAGTTACGAGATGAAATAATCAAAACAGGGAATGGTGATTATACTCGTTGGATTCGTCATTGCAAGCTGAACGAGAATATCGAAGAAAATATGTAGGGTGTCCTATCAAAAAATATCGATGACTTTGAAATATCGTTAAAATATTGGAATAATATTGAAAAAATCAATCATTTCGAATTTGAAATGCCGTCATGAACGTAAAAAATTATGGACGGTGATGTTGTTGCTTGTTGGTGTTAACGAATTAGAAACATAATTTTTGCACACCTCCGTTATTACTAGCGTCCCACTGCATCGGTGTCCGGCAACCATCGCGAAAATCTTTGATTTCTCCTTTGGTGTAGTCTTGCATGCCGATTTCTTCGCCGTAGTAGGTTACTGCCACACCAGGTAAAATCATCTCGAGCATGATCATCTGATCCCCCTTGCCTGGATAACGAGTCGGCACACGCTCCCTGTCGTGGTTGCCCATCTAAACAAATTACTATTGTCTATACTTCATTCTTCTCGGTACAGTATCAGCATTATACTGGAACGATTCAAAAATCGTCGATTTAACTATTAAATGCCTATTAAAATATTTTATCTCGAGAACCAAACATTTCTTCCGATCAATATGATTTTTTTTTATGTTATAATTTCACGTGTTCTATTAAATATAATAAACATTAATAATTTTTAGTGGCGCCTCAGAGTCGCGAAAACTATATTATATGACGTTATGTTGTTTTCATTTTTTTCAAGATATTCTGCGAATTATTTGTTTGAATCATCTCGTTATGTATACATTTACATACCACCCAATTCGCAGTACCATCCGTTGGCATAGCTTTTATCCAGTTGTCCGCGATTTTTTTGAAGTCCTCCGAACTGGAGTTCGCATTCGCATCAGTTATGTATTTGAAATTGAACGGAATGTTGGACCCGTAATTGTAATACTTAATCGTGTCGGTTAGACTCGTGTACGCCTCCGTCATTAACACCTGTATCGCAAAACATGCATTATTTTATATAAACATCTGCTCAACTTTCTGTTACAAAGAGAGGGTCTCCCTAGTCCGACGTTACGATCACTATTGGACATTTTTCAAACGAATACTATAATGAGTACTATAATTTCAAATTTGGTTCATTCATTAACTAACTTTATTTATAGTTTTTTGAGCTTTAATGAACAGAACGAGAAATAATAAATACATCGAAAATGACTTTTATAAAAACAGATTTAAACGCATTATCTTTATGACAGTACAATCAGTGATTAGTTTCAAGGTTAAACTTCACCATAGCAACCCAGAAATTTTTAATTTTTTCTTTACATAATCCTGTAGATTTTGTGGGGAAAATGCCAAAAATCCAAGTTTTAATGTTAGGAATTCACTGGTTCAAAAGTTCCCGAAATTTTCATTGCACTCATAGTCATCTAGTAAACTAATCCGTCTAGCTTGTCAGAAACACTGAAGTAGCTTGGTCCATTTATACTATAAATGTTTATACTATAATTTTATGGAAAAGTTTATTCAGATTTGAAGTGTGTGACATCGATTATGGGACCGACTGCATACACACACACATTACGTGTGTTTGTGAAATTATTGAGAATAACTCTATCGATTGTACACCTAAAGAGAATGGTACGACAATTAAGCATAATTGTTCTCGTGCTTACGATTTCAGAACGGTTGTTTTTCTTTGCGTAATCATCGACGTGTGTCCGCCAGCTTTTTATTATTTCGTAAGTTCCCGGTTGATCTTTGGTTACATTATGAATGTAAGAGACATGAAGAGTAGGATCGGCATCTGGACTCTTAAGTGACTCGTTCAATGCAATATTTCCCTCTATTATGTGTGGTACAGCATCAATACGGAATCCATCCAAACCTTGGTCCAGCCAAAATGTGATTATGTCCTAGAACATAATGAAATAACAAATCACACTGGACCCCACTTCATCCACCAAATGCCAATTAATACGCTATTAACTCCTCATCCTACAATATCGAGTGATACTCGTCGTAAGAAATTCGGATCAAAAATAAGGAAGACGACCCTGACTCGTGGTGCCTTGACCTTGTTGTTGATTGTTGACAACGGGCTCAAGGGTCCGAGTTGTTTGTAAAAGAAGCTCGATAACTACGCTTCAAATAATAATTTCAGAAGCGCAGCGGATCCAAAAAACATTGGCACACTAAATTGATCCATACTCGCGATCTAGTCGATACGTAAATTGTGATAATATTATTGAAAAAAAAAAAAAATAGTACAACAATATAATTGAATTCGTTTGGAAGCTTGAAGCCACTACTATCGGCATCCATCATGCATTTTATGTATGTTAGCATGATGCAGCGAGTGAAAAATTGAAAATTGAAACATTGAAAAATTTTCTCACGGATATTTTCCGTTCTAAGATGAGGAAAGATAGTGTAATCGACTGCTTAGTTACAGTCAATAAATTGTAACGAAAAAAATCAAAAAATCGATGTGTACCTTCATTTCTTGCTGGACCTTTGGATTAGTGTAATTTAAGTCGGGTTGTTGCTTATAGAATTGATGATAGTAATATTGCTTTCGTTGCTCATCCCATGTCCAACCGGCGCCATTGAAAACACTAACCCAATTATTAGGTACGGTTAGCTTGTCATTAACTTTTGTACCGTTATGCCACACATAATAATCTTCGTAGCCTTCCGTACGATTTCTGCTTAGGCTAAACCATTTGTGTTGATCAGATGTATGATTAGGGACGAGATCCAAAATAACCTGAAAACCGGAAGAAAATCATTCGTGTATTCCCCGTGAGAATTTATTCATTGCGTATCATGATATTCCATTTGTTTGTTCGCATTATCGTTTATTTATTACAATGGATTTTACTAAAATAAACGTATCATCCGTAATTGAATGGAACCAATCAAATCATGTTCAATCGAATGCAATCAATCATATTTATTGCTTCTAACACGGAAAACAGAGCTGTTCAGCATATGCCCGTGCGGGCAGCGATTTTCTTGTACTGGGCATACACAGAACGGCGGGCGCGAAGCCACGCCCCTGCGGGGAAGCCTGCATGTATTTGTCACACGCATTCTCACAGCAACGTGACCAGCTACGGCTGCGCTACCGCCTACCCCCACTCCTAGCTTTTCACGTAGCTGTGCCCACGGGCATCGGCGGGCGCCCTTGCCCGCTAATGGGCATGTTGAACAGCTCTGTTAACTTAAAGGTTCATAGAATACGTAAGCATGATTGTTACCTTTAGACCAAGCTCATGAGCTTTATCTATAAGTGTCTTAAGATCGTTTACAGTGCCAAACATTGGGTCAACATCTCTGAAATCCGAGATATCATAACCATTGTCAACCTGGGGGCTTTTGTTAATTGGTGACAGCCAGATCCCTCCTACACCAATGTCTTTGAAGTGTTGTAACTTGGACGTGATACCTGTTGCAACGTTGAAAATATATATAAGTGCATTGTAAACAGCTAATAATTAATATTTGGGCTGCCGAATTTATGTGTGTTTGTGACGATAATGAGTTGGTCAAGTTCAAAATAATAAAAACATTTAGAGAATTAAAATACACCAGTCCCGTTCAGGAAGCCTTGCGGCGGGCAAGGGTGCCCGCGGGCATGGCTGGGGGCAATGTTACGTCAAAACCATCGAAAGGAGGCGTGGTTTGTTGCCCGCACGGGCGATAGCTGAACGGGACTGAAATATATTCCTTTATCAACAATTTTCTCTTACAATTGTTAAGAGAAGAAATAAATGCAGCTCCTGCAGCTTGCAGTTAATTTATATTCTTTATAAATTGCGAGTCCTTTAAAATTTAGTATACCTAACATATACCGATAAGAATTAAATTCCAGTATGTTCATCTCTCGAGTGATTACGTTTAAAATGATTGACAATTACTCATTTTCCAATGATCGTTAATTATCAGTATCGTTACTATCAACGTTGAAATCTGTGAGCAGAAATAAAAGTTCCAATTCAATGATAAAGCGATTACAATTTTTTTTTCAAGTCTCAACTACTTATAGTGATAGTTGCTGGTCGAAGTGTTATTGATTATATTGCGATAATCGAACTGGAAGTGCAACGTAATCCTTCCTTGTTATGTAAGAGGAGCTTTAATTTCTTATGTTATTTTCCTATTCTCGAAGAACTGTCAATAGAACACTGTGATAGTTTCGTTACGAAAAAGAAAAAAAAGTAGCACGGTAACGAACCTGGACTCATTTTGAAGCTTGAAACACTATTGTTTTTTAACGAAATTATTTCACTTTACATTATTTCACAATTATTCTTAGAAAATTGTTTCCCGTCTTTTGACGAATATTAGTAAGCAAAACTAATTGTACGTAGAAGTGTTTTTTATTCAACGTGCATATTCCTTTGTTACAGGTAAGTCACCAATTCCAGAAACAGATGCCTGTGTGACGTGAGTAATTATTCGCGAAATTAATGGTCGATCATCGACGAATGATTAATTAATCGACAAAAGTTTCGGTAACTTTAAACCATTAAGCTGGTTGTTTATTCTGAAAATATTCTGCAGTCTGTTTGGTAACGTACAGGTAACTTTTTTCCGCGAATTAAAAGCAAACAAAAATAATCATACTTCCGACTACCGTAGGTTATGTCATCCACATCAAAGAAAGGAAGTAGGATGTCGGTATAGTAATTAGACATTGTTGGATCGTTAGCATCTTCACTTCTTGTACCACGTAATCTTCGCGCGAAAACAAGTACGACTACGTTTACTATTATTATTTCACAACAATTGCGAAACAATCCAAAGAAATGGTTCCAAAATATTTTTAACACTTCAATTAACTTTTATTAATTATTAATAAGCTTCTCAATGACAGAGTCGGACATAGAGTCAGACTTACTTCAAATAATAATTTCAGAAGAAGTTGTCGCGCAATTCTAAAAATTTGTTAAATTATTAATAAACTTGCTGTCACTCTTGAGCAATTTGTTGAGAAATGCTCAACTGTTGATTTTGTTGCTAGAAGTAGTCACAATGTATTCATTCAAATTTTGTTGAATTGTAAATAAAATTGCTGTCACTTTCGAACAATATACTGAAAAATTCTCAGCTTTTGATCTTCAACTTTGAAAATACTATTAAAAAATTGCTGGTAAGTGTCAGAGGACTATTATAAAATTCCCAGTAAGTAGTGTTGAAGGACCCATTAAAAAATTTCCAGTAACTAGAACGTCAGAAGGACTATTAAACAATTTCCAGTAAGTACAGTGTTTAAGGAACCATTAAAAAATTACCAATAACTAGAATGTCAGAAGGACTATTAAACAAATTCCAGTAAGTAGAGTGTTAAAGAGACCATTAAAAAATTTCCAGTAACTAGAATGTCAGAGAGACTATTAAATAATTTCCAGTAAGTAGAGTGTTAAAGGAACCATTGAAAAATTTCCAGTAAGTAGAGTGTTGAAAAGACTATTATAAAATTGCCAGTAAGTTGAGTGTGAGAAAGACTATTCGAAAATTGTTGGCAAGTAATGTTGTTAAGTTTCGTACCGTTCAAATCTCCAATACCATCGCCATTAGAGTCCTTGAAGCTCTTCGGGTAAATTTGATAGAAAACCATGTGCTTCCACCATCCCGGATTTTGAATTTCCGCGGACGCCAGGGTCAGCGTCGCGAACAGCACTATGAGGATGTAGCCGGCGCTCTTCATGGTTGCGATTATGGCGAGACGAGATCACGCGGCTCGTTTATAAACGATGCTTCACGGTAAAAAAGAATAGGCATTCGCGTGTCCTTATCATTCAAGCGCAGGATAAGTCAGCGACAATGATGACGCGCCATATTGTGAAAAATGCGCGGAATCTATCGCAATTTACAATCGCTAGTTCGTGCAATATACTCGACACTAGAACTACAGCGTAAGAAATAATTATTATATTATAACGTAAATTCTTTCTCGGTGATCCTGAATATTTTCTTTTTATTTAACTAGCAAGCACATTGCTGATTCGTTTGCATTTGTAATAAAATGGTGCTGCAGTGTAAAAACAGTAGAGGAATTAAAACAATTTCGAGAACATTATTATTTTGAATTTATCAAATCATTAAGAGAAGGAATCAATTTTTAATTCTTCTTTCTTTCAATTTATAGAATTTTTATTTTGAGGACATTATCGCTTTCGATTTATTAAAATTATTAAGAGAAGGAATCGATCTTCAGCTCTTCTTTCTTGTCATTCGTAAAATTTTGATTTTGACAGCGTTGTTATTTTCCAATTTATTAGAATTATTAAGAGAATTAAACAATTTTTAAATCCCCTTCCTTTCAGTTGACAGAATTTTGATTTGGTTAATTCTTATAATAACAATGGTTATTATAGTCGTTGGGAAATATACAGGATGTGCTACCAAAAAATACAGGCTGTGAATAATAATACACAGATTGAAAAAGAATAGCACCATAGCTGTATTGTAATTGATTAAGCACCTGTTGCATCGAATTGCCCCGATACCGGGCAAGCAACAATTGAGAATGAACATTTCGAATAGCCATTCTGATTTGAAAGCTGCAGAAAGCTTGATGCTATCACTCTACATTATTTTAAAAAATGGAAACTCTCTCATTACCATTACAATATGCAATTGCAACTTCCAATATACAAATTCGATACATAAGCCTATATGTTTCCTTCAATATTCTTGTAGAGCATGAAAAGACGAATCCAACGACTACCATAACCATACCTTTCCGATCATTCAATCGTGAGATATTCGTGTCTGAAAGGAGCACAACTAAGGCAGACCTAATCCAGAGCTTACCTTTCAGACAAGAATATCTCAAGAATAAATGATCGTAATGGTATGATCATGGTAGTCGTTGGATTCGTCTTTTCACGCTCTACAAGAATATCGAAGAAAATATATAGGGTGTCCTATGAAAAAAATACCGATCATCTTGGAGTCTCATCTTGAGAGAGGATTCTTTTAGATATGGTGTTTTCTTTACCGAGTAGAAGAAGATATTGCTTAACGGTGAACTGTGGGTTTGCAAAAAACTTTGGAAAGTTGACGAGCGAAATTCGGTTGCGAACGTCCGAGATTCGGCGACGACTATCACTCGTGTAATTGACATGTGGATCGACGTGGCTATCGCGTGGCCGAAACAGCTGTCATCAATAGGCACTCTTAGGGCCTTCGGGAAAAGTGAAAGGTTGTAATCGAATATCGGGATCGTGGCACGGAATTTCGAGTGTCCCGGCGTTTTGGACGCCATGGACATTGGTCTGCGTCTTCTAGAAAGAAAAACAATTAAAACCTCGATCAGGAACGCGACGAGTTCGATCAATTATCGGTTATTAATCGAAAATTATACTCTTATTCTTCTTGAGGAATTTTCGCCTTTGGGGAATTCTTAACTTTATCCACCGTCTGAATCGATCAACGTGCTTCATCTTCTAGATACATTCCGAACGAAATTAGAATGCAATAGCACTGTAAATAAATCCACCCACTGCGAATATAAATATGTTTGTAATTTGAATAAACATTTTTATACATTTTATTCTATAATGCTTCAATTGGAAATTACGAAAGGAATAGTCTGGAGTATAAAATAGGCTATTTAATTTTCGGGTCGCTATTTTAATTAAGTACAGCTTCTTGTGGAGCAATATAAATAATAATTAATTTATTTTTGTGTATTTTTGTATGTATACCGTAATGTTTATACGCAGATAAACATTTAGTTGTTGTGAAAATCAGATTGGTTCGTGTACGAGTAAACTGCTGAGCTTGCTTCTACGTATAATAACAATATTTATGTTCTTATTACACTATTTTTCGATCTAATATTTGAGGAAAACCACTATTCCATTCGGTGGCACGCTCACGTTCCTGGTGCCGCAGAAGACGGACCTAGATTTAGACAGAAACAATTTTTATTAAACAGAATTTATAATGCAAAATTTTGTAATCTATAGATTCCAATATAAAGATTCACGGTAAAAGTTCATACAGCAATCTAACAATGATAAATAATTTTCTTTGTTCACTGTTTTTTCTGATTTGATATCGCACACTCAATTCACGTTCGCTGTGTCGTTTATCTTCAAGTTTCAAATCAAAGCTATTTTTAAAATTAGGTGCAACTTTTAGAATTCTCGATTGGCAATGTTGCAATTTTCATGCAATTTTTTAATCCTCCAGTGCACCGATTTGATCTGTAGTTATTTTCTGGGTAATTAGTTAAATAATTAGCTAATAATAACATAATTAGTTACATGGGTAATTGGTCAAATTTCTAATTAATTTCCTTAATTTCCGATTTATTTCTGTTAAACCATCTTGGAGATTCCTGACTAATTACAGCAATATCTGATTTCATATCTTTTACGCCATCTTGAAAGTCCTGTTGAATCTCTTTATTTTCTGATTTAATTTCTGGTACGCCATCTCGAAATCCCTGATTAAATTCTTTAATTTCTGATTAATTTTAAACTCTCCAAAAATTCCTGATATTTACAACACTTTTGTGCGATAAAACAATAGCAATATTTTATATGAAAAAACTCGAGTTTATCAGAAGAAATGTGAACCAAAAATTTAGTTTTTTTTTTGGATTGGTGCACTGGAAGGTTAAGCGCGTTTAATTAATTTCGTGAAGTTTCTGAATGAAAGTTTTCGTGTTAATTAGCACCCACGATCGAAGAAAGCGTTATTATTTCCTCGATTCGATTTATCGAGCACGATATATCGCGGGTGACAAGGCTTAGATAAGAACAATAGTATCACAGCGGAAGTTTCACGGGGAAAAATTCAGTACTTACCCCGACGTTAAATCAAAATTAACCGTCGCATAGTACACATTCAATCGGCACGATACGTTATCGAGCACTGATAAGTCGACAGCCTCTTGTGAGCCTCCTAGGTTTACTATTGCGTAAACAGATCCGTCCTCCTCGGTTTCTCTGTGGAAAGAGTAACGTGTCATATACTATAGAGCAAATAACGTCATAACATTATAAATGATCATTTTCTGAATCAATTCTAAAAAAAGACAGAAGTTAAAAATGCATATCTTCGTTTTAATCACTTTATCAATTATTATTATCTATTTACACTTTTAAAACATATAAGAAATCGTTTTATCAAATTGAAAAAGAAAAATAAGCTTATAGTTTACGTTTGACCTAGTAATTTTTATTGTGCACAGTCTAGTTGCAGGGATAATTAGAATTTTTGGAGAAGTTAATTCGATAATTGTTTATTCTACACGTTACCGTTCCCTAATTGATAGTTAGTGTGACAGCTGTGAGGATACTTTTTGATCTAGACTGTATATCAGATAGAGGTTTAATTGTTTACCTGCCGACCAGTAGAACATTTTTGTTCAACCGATTTGTGACTAGAGTTCCTTTTCTGACGAACGGTACTTTCCTCAGCCACGCGATTTTGTTGTAGAAATTATAATAAGAGTCTTCCTGTCCTTTCTCCGTTTTCAGATTGACGGTTTCGTAGTTCTCATTGACTGGGAGCCAAGTTTTTGGATTTCTAGAGAAACCTGCAAGCATTGTCTTAATTTACTCCTTTGGATACTGGCAAATTTATTATTGATTTATCACTGTGTTGTAATGTGTCAAACATCAGAAAGAAATCCTCATAAAATTAGGAATGTTAAAATCGAATTTTATTGGGAATGTTAAAACTGGATTTTATTAGGAATGATACAGTTAAATAAAATTGAATTTTATTAGGAATGTTAAAATTGAATTTTATTGGGAATATTAAAATTGAATTTTAGTGGGAATGTGAAAATTAAATCATATTAGGAATGATAAAATTGAATTTTATTGGGCATGTTAAAATTGAATATTAATAGGAATGTTAAAATTGAATAAATTTGAATTTTATTGGGAATGATACAATTGAATAAAATTGAATTTTATTAGGAACCTTAGAATTGAATAAATTTGAATTTTATTAGGAATGATACGATTGAATAAAATTGAATTTTATTAGGAATGTTAAAATTGAATATTATTAGCATTCGTCGTTTCAATTTCATTAATTAAATTATGTATAACGAACCTGTGTAAGTGTATCGAGTAGGTGGTTGACGTATTAAAAACATAGAGCTTACCAGCAGAGGTGGTGTCATCCCACTGGAAAGGTGATCTGGCAGGATCCCTGGACATGCTCTCGAACCCATCTTCCCCAGCATTGCATCCTTGCGGATCCTTGGTGTCTTTCCAGGACACCCAAGTGTCCACCATGCCGATCTCATCACCGTTGTACGTCACGCTGACACCGGGCAATAAAAGTGTCATCAAGGTGACTGCTCGAGCTCGTTGGGGTCCAAACCGAGTCGCCAATCTCGGTTTATCGTGGTTACCCGCCTGCACACAGAATTTTTACGATCATGTACCCTTGGTTACAACAACTCCTCCACGAATTCCTCCATTTCTTTATACAAACTCTTCCTCAAACTCAAATAAACTCAATTCTATCATTTCCCAAAAGGCGCCTCCCAAACAGAATCCTTTCTCAAAGTAATTTATCAACGAGACTTCAAGATGATCGGTATTTTTTTACAGGACACCCTATATATTTTCTTAGATATTCTTGTAGAGCAGAAAAAGGCGAATCCAACGACTACCATAAACATATCATTGCGATCATTCGATCTCGAGATATTCGTGTCTGAAAGGAACAAACCTAACTCAAAATCTTACCTTTCAGACACGAATATCTTGGGACTGGATGATCGAAACAGTATGGTCATTGTACTCGTTGGATTCGTCTTTTCACGATCTACGATAATGACTAATAAAAAACACAAGTTTTCGATAAAAAAAAAATATTAATGACCTTGCAAAGGTCGCAAAAGAACGACTTTTAAAAAAGACTCCAGTGAAATATAATAGAGTATCGTATGATCTTTCGATCAGACTATAGTTAGCATTTCTCTGTTCACGATCAGCAGAATAATCAATACTTACCACCCAATTAGCTGCGGTGTTATGCGGCATGTTCATCATCCACGTGTCAATCAATTGTTTGTACTCGGAGACAGTAGAATTCTCATTCAAATTCGTGATCATGCCAAAGTTGAAGGGGAAGCTGGCTCCGTAGGAGTAATACTTCATCGTGTGAGGTATGTCTGCGTAAGCTTCCATCATCATGACTCTGTTGCCCTTGTACTCTTTCAGTACCTTGCTCCAATCCTTCACTATCTCGTAGGTGTGATGTTGATCCTTGGTGTACTTTTTAACAGTATAATCGTAATTATTAGGGTCATTGGTGTTTCCTGTTAATGGCTCGTCCAAAAGTCTAGAGTCCTCGCAGAGGTGGGGAATGGCGTCCACCCTGAAACCGTCTATGCCTTTGTTTAACCAGAACCTGAGGACATCCTGCAAAAAGAAAATTATTATCGATGCAGTAACTTTTGTTATTCAGTTAGATTTTCTTCTTACTAATAAAAAAAAAAAAAAAATGGAAATTAATTGAAAATTTGCTGAAACAAATTTTTTTAGGTTAGAACTTCATTAGGAATTGAACGAACTTAATTATTCATTTAAAACAGATTAATGAAAATGTGCAGAAATGAATTGTTTATGATTTTTGGCTTGAAACTTGGTTAAAAGTTTCCTCTTATGTTTCCTTGCTTTTGAATTAGGTCTATTCAGTTCAATATTGCACGATACTTCAGAAAATGAATGCACCTGAAAAATTGGATGCACAACAGTGACTAGTAAATAGATGACACGAGCTATTACATTATTTCGAGATTATTTCGTGTAACGATTGGACCGCATGTTCTATTCATGATTCTTCGCAGAAAGTTTCGCCGCGGGAATTACGAAGCAACTTAGAATTCAAAAAACTTTCCGCAGTTTCCCTTGCCGCGGAAATTGCTCAACGCTGACAAGCAGCGATTCAACGTAACGATGCACATTCTCGGATATTCTCTAAATATTATTTGATAAGAGAACAAAATCGCATCACGGTCACCTCGAAGTAACAACTAACTCTAGGTAATTGTTATCACTTTCCATTGTTGCCCTTCGTTTTAATATTATCGAGTTAATTCATCGATACATATTATTGAAGTATTATTATATCGTTAAAATATTTGTTAAATATTTTAGCGTTATATTTGATATAGAACACCAAAAAATCTGTAAAAGAACAAACTATAAGAATAAACAAATATCTTTGAATTTTTAAGTCAGACCAACGCAGTATTTGTTAATGAAAGCAAAAGTGTTGTTGTACCGTTAGTGTTAATATTTAACAAACAATGGACGGTGTACAAAATAAATCAAACGGAGAGTTCCACATTAAAGCATTCGAAACCGACAATGAAGCACAGTGTTGGTAGACAAGTAGTGTGGTTTTGCATATCAACCGCAGATGTACTCGCATAAATCAAATGGCAGCGATGGCGCCTCGCCGTGGAGAATAAACACCGAGCTGCGTTTTATTGAAACAAATCACGCTCTTAAATGAAAGTCAACATTAATTGCATTCGTCACGACATTAAAAACGATAGTACAATTATAATCCCGGTCTCATTTTTAAAGCTTCAGACTTCTACTTCTATTAATCATAATTCATATTTGCCTGAAACAATTTCGGACGACCTGACAGGTGGAAAACTGGACATATTTTCGTTCGAAAATGTCACCACTTCAAGGGTCTCTAAAAAGTTTGAAAAATTTTTTTCCTGAACGAAATTGCCGCAGATTCGAAGATCGAAGTCTTCCCTTTACAACGACATAAAAAAACTTGACCTACGATTTTTTTTTATCCGTTTCACAGTGACATAAGTTACGCGATGCAGCCTTCGCACCACCGAACGTGGTCCTCGTTTTTCTCGCATAAAACAGTGAAAAAAAATCGTACCTCAATTTTCAAG
>CM052114.1:2148509-2160986 GCA_028454245.1 Halictus quadricinctus | reverse complement strand
AAAATGTTATTTTCATGAATCAATATAAATTAAGAGCGTGCAGCACTTGGTAGTGGAAGTATTAAATATTTCCTAACGCTACAATTACTTATCTATTTCGTGTCTCTATATTGCTATTCATCGCAATGATTACCATTTCACATTTTCCATAAAGGTAATTGAATTAATTCCGCGCACGTTGGTATTTTTCAACGTGTGCCACTGTTGCGTTCAGTAAATTAATGAGATTCCCTTGTTCCGTGCTTCTTTTTCTTTTTTTTTTTTTAACATTCTTTATTGAATATTTTTGTCAAGACGTAATGCAAATGTGTAATTGCGTGTATTCGAAATAATTTTCTGGTCAGACGTCATTTGTCGTGTCATTTTAGTGCAATTTTATAAAAAAGGGATTTTTCTTTCCGTCTTTGGTACCCTTTAATTAATTAAAGGGAAAAATCAATCAAGTAAAATAATTCTATTTCGAATAGTCTTTTAGTCAGGCGTCACTTATGGTGTCATTTTAGCGTAATTTTATAAAATGGAGATTTTTCTTTCAATTTCTGGTACCCTTTAATTAATTAAAGGGAAAAGTTAATCAAGTAAAACAATTCTATTTCGAATAGTCTTTTAGTCAGGCGTCACTCATCGTGTCACTTTAATAAGACTTAAAAAATCACGAACATTCGATCTCGAGGTCTCGAATTTTTATCGTGATAGTAGATCTCTGCTGTGATACAAAACGATCGAGCTATCAGTATCAGTCCTATGATAAATTTTATCTTTCCAAATTTCAATCTCACTAATTAAATTATGTTGACATAATCTGGGACAGTTTGCTGTTCGTGTTGGACAGTCAGCGTGTAAAGTCACAGTTTCGCTTGATGTTAACAGTTACGGAGTAGTAGGAACGAAGCTTCGCCAAGATCGTCTGAAATTGCGAAATGAAACTCGGAAAAAGAAACAAACAACTTTCACGCATATCAGATAATAATAATCTCGATAAAAATCAGTTCTATCGTCATAGTGATTCGAGATTCAATGTAATCTGCTGATTCGAGTTCACGTATCACGACCAAGTTTGTATGTCATAGATATCGGCGTGGATATCGAACGGTAGTATCGATGTTATAATCGATAACCGGGTCCACGGCCTGCTACTTGTCAACGTAAATTCGATGCGATTTCTGCTCCCCCCACTTAATTTTGGCTGCAGGAACCTCAAGCTAAATTAGGGTTTCATTGCTAGGTCGAAGCTAATTCGATTCCCGAGAAAATTCTCTATGCCGATGATGCAGCTTGATTGGCAGTGGACTGATGAACTCGCGTAATGAAGCAGAATTTTCAAACGCGCACGTGTGTGTGTGTGTGTGTGTGTGTGTGTAGACGCTTTTGCAAATAACCTTCATTCGCCTCAGATTCTTATAAAACAAATTATACGGATTTTCTAGATTAATTTCATTCAATTTTATCAATTCAATTTATATTACAAGCGGGGATCCCCGTTGATGGAAATTTAACAAATGTTTATTAACACGATTTTGTACAGGTTCACATATTTCTGAATATTACACGCTGCGTGTGCGCAATAACATTCACTGAAAGGGGCCGATATATTAAGTAAATAAACATACCAATGAATACTTAATAAAAAAATATTAAATAAATAATATTAATGGGAAATATATTTTGAAAAAATTTTACAAGTTTAAATGAAGCTTAGGTGTCCAGCCTGGAGCTATAGCCGCCCAAAAATTGTGCTATTAGATCGCTTCGTCTTTTAGTTTAATTTATTATGAATTAATGGGGAATATATTTTTAAAAAATTTTAGAAGTTTAAATAAAGCTTAGGTGTCTAGCCTGGAGGTATAGCCGCCCAAAGATTGTGCTGCTGGTCTGCTTCGTCGGTTAGTTTAATTAATTATGGTCGCTCTTTTCTAGTTTTCACGTGCTGAGCACTAATGACAATTAAAGTTACGCTTTCGGCAGGGTATTTGCGATTATTTGTGGGATGGTCTTCGCAATAAATTTTCCTATAGTACGTACCTTCATCTCGTTCACTAAAAGTTCATTGTTGTAGTTGAGGTCTGGTTGCTCAGGTGCAAATTGGTGGAAGTAATACGCGTTGCGTTCCGGTCGCCAGGTCCATGCCGGTCCACCGAACACACTCACCTGCGTAAGAAGAACAATACCTAAATACTCACTGTATTAAACAATTTTACGAGTTAAAATTGTTCGTCCATTTGCGTGCAAAATGAGAATTTTCTGCTTGCAGAAGCTAAATGCAAATCTTCCTTTCTTTGATAATTCCAAAATACTACAATAAACAATTTTGCGAGTTAAACACACCTCTTGCAATCAAAATTGTCATAGACGCAATCAGTGTTTCCAGCTTTGTGCAAAATGAGAATTTTCTGCATCGATTGCACATAGAAGCTAATTTTCAAAAAGAGGAAATTATTTGATTGAAAGCACGAATGTTATTAAAAATAACTAAATGTGTACGGTCATGTAGCTTAATTAATATTGAAATCGCTGTACCAAAAATATAACTGAATATGTATAATTTTTATTATTATTATTATTGCTACAAGTCCATAATTTACGAAGTTTCCCGAGCAAATTTTTTATCGAAGAAGTAGCTAATAATCTCTGCTGCAATACTATGTTTTACGATCTACCGATTCGCGTTCACCAGCGCAGAAAAATGCAGAATTTCCCAACTTTTTCTCCAATAAAAATTGCCAACCGATAATCCAATAGTTTTACACGGAGAATTTTAATTAGACCGTAGTAAGTCGGTGCAAAATTGACAGCTAATTATACTCCAAATAATAACGAATTCATTCCGCCAATTTTAGCAATTTTCCCCGAATCCATAAGTTTTCTTAGAAAACCGTTTTCACCAAACCTAGCAATTTTCCTAAAATTTAAGAATTTCCCCGAGATCTAGAAATGTTCCCCAAAAGCAATTTTCCTAAAATTTAAAAATTTTCCCCAGATCTAGAAATTTTCCTAAAATTTAGGAATTTTCCCGAGATCTAGAAATTTTCCCCAAAGCCAATTTTCCTAAAATTTAGAAGATTTCCTAAAATCTAGAAATTTTCCCCAAAATCAATTTTTCCCAAAATTCAACAATTTTCTGTGAACAAAAAATCGGGGATGTACAAAAAGATTATAATGATCAGATGTTAAATTTACCCAGTTGTTTGGTGGCGCCTTGGTGCCATTTCCCAGGTCTTTGCCCTCATGCCACACATAGTAGTCATTGTATGGTTTAATACCCTCCAAACTCTTCTGGAACCATTCATGCTTGTCTGAGGAATGATTAGGCACGAAGTCCATGATCATCTTCAGGTGCTTGCTGTGTGCAGTGTCCAGCAAGTCCTCGAAGTCCTGCATTGTCCCAAAAACGGGATCGATGTCGGTGAAATTGGAAATGTCATAACCAAAATCGACCATTGGGCTTGGGTAAATGGGAGACACCCAGAAAGCGTCGACTTGAGATTCGACCAGATGATCTAGCTTGCTTATGATACCTGAAAAATCATTTATCGATCTGTAACAACACCAGAGAAATCATTTCTTACTCGAAGGGGATTCGAACCTTGGACGTTTTCGTCGAAACCTTGCACTCTGACCACTGGGCCACGACAGTGTCCCAGAGAAATCATTTCTTGATGCAGTTTTCAATTACTGTCCATATTAATACAGAACCTCGTTAAATAATATCAAGGTGAAACTTCTATTTTCAGTTTCTAATCTTCGTTATGATCGCACATTATTTATGAACGATGATTTTCGTAGTCAAGGTGCACGCTTTGATTTTTCTGCTAATTGCATCCGCAATGCACTGCGCAGTGCAACTGCTTTGCTCATCGTGCGAAATTACGTAAATCCCGTACACAAATCAAAACGCGTCACGAGAAGTACAGAAGTAAACGCGATTATGTTTCTTTTCATCAGATGTATAGATTCACGAAAAATTACCGATATTTAAATTGTTATAACTTTCTTAGAAAAAACAGTACAACCCTAAACAAGGCCTCATTTTAAAGCTAGAAGCCTCTACCTTCGCAGATCAGAACAGAGTATACCCTTTGGTAGTGGGGATAATTTCGCGACGTTTATCGTCCAGGCCTTGGCGACATATATAGAGAAATCACTGTAATAGCTTGTCTCAAAATTTTTTTCACCGAAAGAAAAATTGTAATAACTTTTAATTTCATCGAATAATGTAATTAAATGAGTGGGACGTAGCAAAATAATTTTTGGGACAGCCTAATATAATGAATTTCTAGCTTTATTATTTTTTATTGCAAACTTTTATCTTCCACGGTGGGAATAGGTTCGAGTATAAAGAGTAATACGTCCGCGTTTGGACGGACAGCTATTATGGTTGTTCTTCGGGCTGTTCTTTGCAACCGGGAGGAGGCTAAACGTCAAAGAAGGGAAAAAGATGGCCGAGAAAGAACGTGTGCGCGCTTACCTCTCAAATCACCCACGCCATCCCCGTCGCTGTCTTTAAAGCTCCTGGGATAAATCTGATAAAGCGACATTGTCCGCCACCATTCCTGGTCACGTTGATCGCGTCCAGCAACCGCGTACAATGACATTACACAGAACAGTATTATCGCCTTCATGATTCCTAAACAAACGAAACGCGCGAGTCAACGTGGATCCAACGAGTTCATTAAAACTCTCGAATGAGTGCACCTAGTCAGCAAATTTTCATTAACAACCCCACAATTTTCTAATGGTCACCAAAAAAAAAAAAATTCTATGTGTGCACAACCACTCAACAATTTTCTAATGGTCACCAAAAAAAAAATTCTATGTGTGCACCTACTCAACATTATTCTAATGGCCAGCCCACGATTTTGTTAATTGTCACCAATAAAATATATAATTCTGCGTTGAATTGAACGAGTGCACCTAGTCAATAATTTTCTTTAGCCACCCCACAATTTTCTAATGATCACAAAAAAATTCTATGTGTGCACAACTACTCAACAATTTTCTAATGCCCAGCTCACAATTTTTTCAATTGTCACCAATAAAATATAAAATTCTCCGTTGAATTGAACGATTGCGCCTATTTCACAATTTTCTAATGGCCACCTCACAATTTGTTAACTTCCGCCAATAAAATATTAAATTTTGCGTTCACGTGAATGCGTGTTGGCACAAACTGTATCCTCTGCTACGTTGATAAACGTGAGTGTATATCGTGTATAGTAATTTGCGTGGCGGCTATTTTGGCGAATGACCTATAAAGCGGAGAGGAATTGATCTTAACAAGACTGATCATATTGTTGTTCACTAATTTACAGGATCTCGGTTAGTAAATGTCGCGATCGATTTCTAAGCATGTGTGTGTGTGTGTGTGTGTGTGTGTGTGTGTGTACAGGGATCGTATGCGATGAATATGATGCGTCCTTTGATTACCGTGCGTACGCAGCCCAATTAGTTCGAACTGTTGCCGGCACCGACGTTACAACAACAACTATGGCGAAATCTAATGGCATCGCCCCCCTTTTATACCCGCATTGTGTAATTCAAGCGGAGTAGGGTCTATCTAAAGTTTCTTATACATACACAGGTGACGAATGTACCTCCCACAGTGGCCAGTAATTTGATATACGGGGACTGGTAGGTCGTGAAGATATTGCAGAAACTGCATAATTCATATTACCGACAAATTTCTGATCTTTCATCTCACCAATCCTTTAACTTAGACATCTGTAATTAATCTGAAACTTTTTTGGAAACTCATCTTCCTTCTCAGTCCCTTGACAGAATTATTTTCAGTCGGAAAAATTAAAACCTTTAAATTGTTTAAAGCGGATTGGAGTAGGAACACCCAGTTCTTTTGTTTTTTAACAATTTTAATAAGCTGGAGATAATGTATAGATATTTAGAATTTTTTAAAAATCTTTCCACTATTTTAAATACTAACTCAATTTTATTATCAATGTAAAATGTAAAATTATTTCGTAAAATAATATTGCTGAGATGTTTCTGCAATGTTAAATATTTAAATTAATTAGCTAGCACTCCAAAAGAAGCAAAGGAGAGTTATTCACTTAACTCGCATTTCGAAAAAATTGGAGCAATAGTTTACACCAGAATTTTATAATAATAATTTCATTTTTCATCGTTGCACGCATTCTGTAAGAATAACAGACAAATACTTGAGAAATGTGCTTAACATGATAATACAAAGTATAACAATATATTAGGACTCGCGTGATCCCGAGATAAATAAATACTCTAAAAAAATGATAAGTTTGATTTCCATTTGATAGCACAGTGTTATCATATATATTCATTTCGTGATCGACTACGATTAATATAACGATCAACCGGATGAGCTCGTTTCATTAATGGAAAAATTGGATGTTATACTGTCACCCTATCTTGAATGTCGATCTCAATTATGGGCGTTTTATTTTTTACATAAACGTTTTGATCAAAACAACAGGATGTGGCCGGTGGCCGTTCAGCGTAAAATGGTAAAAACAAAATTATAGTAGACATGTATGGCACTTTCAGATCAGATGATCGATCTTGATATAAATTTCATGAAACCCCGCAAACATTGCGTGACAATAGGAAAATATGAAAAGTACGATATAAAATTCTATATTTTGTGTTTCCTCAAAATGGCAGCTCCGTAAATAAAATTATAAAATTCACCAAGTAACTTTCCTTGTTTGTATGTGTACCTTACGTACAACTTGGCTCTAGTTTCAAAGATATAAACAAACATTGCATAATATTCAACAGTTTGGCAATCTACTGTTATTATAGTATTAGATTTATTTTTGTACGGAGAAATTTAAGTTGTATTGTTACTTACTGCATACTGCAGGAAAATAATGATCACGTGCCATCAAGAAAATGGGATTCCAGGACTGTTTGAAGTCAACATAGGCTGCATTAGAACTTTTATTTTGCTGCGTTTGCGCTCGGTTATGTCTACGGCGCTGAACAAGTAATCAACCTAAGTGTGGCTATCTCAAAACGGACATATTCCATGGATGTAAACCTCTACTTCGGATTAAGATCAATTATTCTTGTAAATCCACTTTCCCTTAACAACGGACAAAGAAAATAACAAAAGGACTATTAATTTGCACATAATTGAATTAATTTCTTCATCGAATGTAACTGGACGAACGTTGAGAAATGATTCAGTACTGTTCCTTGCGAGGTAAAAATTCCGAGGTTCATCCTAATTGCACCCCCGAGCAGTATACTGCATTACGTAACTAAAGATTTAAGTGGTCCCTCGAGAATCGTGCGAACGAGAGTTACACCATTTGTTGCTTTCCGGACGTTTCTGTTACATTTAGTTGCTGAAAGTTCGTGAGCTGTGTTGCGTTTCCAGTGACCGAATAACGAAAAAGAATGGTCAGGTGTTTGTTCAAATTAATTGTAAAATTTATAAGTTATAGTAAACTTCACCTCGACAACCCAGAAATTTTTAACTTTTTACTATATGGTCCTGTACGTTTTGACGAGTAAATGCCAAAAATCGAAGTTTCAAGGCCAGGAATTCACCGGTTCAAAAGTAATGCGTGTTTGAAGTATAACTTTCGAACCAGTGAATTCCTCGCCATGAAACTTCGATTTTCGGCATTTTCTCGTCAAGATGTACAGGATTATATAGCAAAAAGTTGCAAATTTCTGGGTTGCCAAGGTGAAGTTCAGCCGAGTAAACACGAAACTGGTATAATTTACTGGGAAATAAGATACATGATTATTTTCATTTTTATTGAAGATTCATAGTGTACGGAAAATACATATCAGCATGCGCATCTAACTACGTAGTTCCAACAAACACATTATATTTCACACTTTATGTTAATAATGAAGCAGTAGTCGTTCTACGCCTTGGTAAGCACCAATATTCCATAAGGAGGCATACTAATTGCACCCTTCTTGGGACAGAATCGGGACCTAGCATTGCGGAAAAATACAAAATATTATTAAACAAGCTTCTCCATTTCGTAAATATTATTTCATTAAATATCTACTGTCAAATATTAAACTTACCCCTTTCTCCCGAGCGTCTCATGAGACGCGTAGTACACTCTCAATTTGCAACGCGGTTCCTCGAGCGCGCGCAGATTCACATCCTCTGTCTCGCCTCCGAGGTTCAGTATTGCATAGACAGATCCTTGTAATTTTGTTTCTCTGCGAAAGAAAAATAAATCGGTTGCAATAATTGCTAACACGATTCCGGAAGATCCGACGCCACAATCGCAATTCTTCTCCATACAGAAAAATTATAAATCACCGAATTACATGTTCGGGTACGCAAGCATCATTTACCTGGCGATATAGAGAACATTGTCGGACAACAGCTGATTAGCCAGATTTCCGTGTTTGAGGGCTGGCGATTTCTTCAGACGCGCCATACTGGCGTAGAAGTTGTAGAAAGAGTTGGGATCCTTTTTCTGCTCTGCCAGATTGAAAACCTTGTAATTCTCATTGACTGGTATCCATGTCGTCCTGTTCGTGGAAAATCCTGCGAATGTTGTTTAAAAATCGACATGTAAAAAGCTGATACGATCACAAAATGTTCTAACTGATCGACGGTTTATCATAACTTTATAATGCAGTGTAACGTGCATCTCGTCCATCTTTGTACATTTTTCAAGAACCGTGCCAATATTTCGAGCGGGACATGCAGATCTCGGTGACAACTCATGACTATCAATATTCCATTCACCTAACAGCCGACCGAGAATCCCTCAAAATACCCAGAACCCACCAGCAGAGATGCTACTGTCCCATTGGAATGGAGATCTGGCTGGATCTCTGGACTTTTTCTTGTATTCTACCGGACCCGCTTGACATCCTTCCGGATCCTGTGTGTCTTCGTAAGATATCACTGCATCCACCATACCGATTTCATCGCCGTTGTACGTCACAGCCACTCCGGGCAGCACGAAAGTCATTACCATTACCGCTCGGGCTCGGTCGGGCCCGAATCGGGTCACCAATCTCGGGTTGTCGTGGTTGCCCTCCTGCAAAAAGATTTCACGATGCCACCACCCTTCATGCTTATAGGCTGCGGATTTTTATGTGAACTAAATATTTTATACATTAACTGGAGGCACAGGAGCCACATTTACTAATTTTTGGGTCAAAAATAATTATACCTTTGATTTCTGTGGGCGTTTCTATTATTTCTACTACTGCCACAAATGTACACAATATTGCTGGAGGATTGTATTTTTTAAAATTATTTTTCTCAACAGGACTTTCTCGTAAATAGAATATTATAATTTTCAAGATTTACCAAGCTTTTAATTATGTCTTCCTGGGCGTTGAAGAATTGAAAATTTACCCAGTTCTCACATTAATAAATTTCCCCTGCTGTAATACCAAATATTTAATGCTTTTATGCTTAGTGGAACCTAGCCAAAATCATTTATTTTCAAAATTCGTTATTTATTGTGCACTATATTTCGCCCAACTTTGATTCTCGTGTTTCTGAGCATTAAGATCCGAGGATCACAGGATAGTTGGCAAACGAATTAACTTTCGGCTGTGATACTTACCACCCAGTTAGGCGTGGCGCCCGTCGGCATGTTACTTATCCACGAGTCGATGATTCTCTTGAAATCCGAAGCTGTCGCATCGGAGCTCACGCCAGTGACAAAGCCGAAGTTGAAAGGGAAGCTGGCTCCAGCATTATAGAACTGTTCCGTATGATACAAGTCCGTGTACGCCTCTATCATCATCACTTTATCGCCTTTGTACTGGTCGAGGATCTCTCTCCATCCTTTCACGATCTCATAAGTTCGAGGCTGGTCCTTCGAGTATATTTTGACCGTGTACGTGTAATTAGTCGGATCGTTGGTGAGGTATGACAGTGGCTCGTCTGCCAACGTTAGGTTCTCGCAGAGTCGAGGAACAGCGTCCACTCGGACTCCATCGATACCTTTGTCCAGCCAGAACTTGAGAACGTCCTGCAAATAAACAGACACTGTTAACCAAAGGATCATAATGTCCGAGCCCTGGATTACAAACAATTCATTTTATTCGAAAATATTTTTCCAACGATCCAGCCGTCGAAGACGCGTTTTCTCTCATTCAGACGTCTGTGGAAACTTTGAAAAATTTTCTTCGTCACCGAAACCACCACAGATTTAAAGACCGAAGCCTCCCCTTTGCGACGAGTGCTTAAAACTTGATCCACGATTTTTTCTACTCGATTTATCGAGCTCTGAATGGAAAGTGCACCGCCATCTTTGCAGTAATGAAGACCAAACTTGTTCCTCATTTCTGTTTCATAAAACGGTGAAAAAAAATCGTACTTGAATTTTTAAGGTCTCGTTGTAAAGCGAAGGCTTCAGTCTTCAAATCTGTGGAAGACTCATTGACGAGAAAAATTTGTTGATGTCTCCACAGAGGTTTGAATTTGTAGGATTTTTTAAGAAAAATGGGTCTTCAGTTTCTCGTCTGCTGCGCCATGTAAAAATGTCTTAGAGGGAAATGAATAATGGCGAGCGGTAGTAGGGGCTTCAAGCTTTAAAACGAGTCTTCGTTTAGGGTTGTACTATTTTTTTTACGGAAGTTATCATAGTTTAAATATCGACGATTTTTCGAGAATCGGAAATCTAGTGTGAAAATGTCTTTTGATTGTTATAAGCTAGTTTTTCCAGTTTGCTCGCGATTACTATTGCAACATTACCCACCTGTATCTCCTTTACTACTTTTTCGTTATAGTAGTTAAGATCGGGTTGCTGGGCCAAGAACTGATGGTAATAATAAGCATCTCGTTCTGGTCGGTATGTCCACGCTGATCCGCCGAATATACTGAGCTGCATGGAGAGCATAATTTGCAAGTCATTAGAACAGTAAAAAATTGATAATTAATTCGAATCCGGTTCTCTAATAATTTTCCTAGATTCACGATTTTTCTGATCCCATTTTATCAATATTTTCTTTCTTTCCTTTTTACAAACTTTTCTTTTCTATTTCATGCACTCATTCCTTCACTTATTAAATGAAATTTCAGATATGAAAGATATTAAATTTTTTATTTGGCTATTTCAGTTTAAAAATTCAATGTCAACTCAAAATGCGATCACGTGCATGAAACGGTGTACAAAAACAGAATTACTGCAATACAAAATGACGCAAGTTCGACCGAACACAGATTGTTAACAATCATTATGGACAATAATAGTGCAGCGGTAACGATGCCTTGTTTAAATGAATGCGTTTCTACATTTCCGTACGCGCCGATGAAAAATAAATTTCGCGAGTACGCGTTTCAATATTTTATGTAAATCGAATACTTTATAAAATTCAGTATCATCCTTTCTCGCGAGATACGTATGGAAATTACGAAACGGGAATTCCTGCATGCAAAAACGTTGAAGTTAATCAGCGGTATAAGCCAGAAATGTGGAAACGTTCCAACGATGCGCATTACCGAATCGAAATAATTTTTTTCTTGAAAATACAATTTTTTTCCGTACAATATCATCTTTCATAATGAAACGAACGGTTGCTTATTCTCTGATTGTGGGAGCACATAATTTTCTTTGTTCTCCGAAGGCTCTGCAAGTGATTGTAACATTTTCTTTAATCTTTAGTTTTTGCAAAATTTGCAAGAATTATAATGATTTCTTTTCTGGTCAAATGAATGTTTGCTTATTTTCTTTCATTCCAGGAATAAATTATTTTCTTTAATTCTTGCAGAATTTACATGGATTATAATATTTTCTTTCGTGATAAAATGAATGTTTATTCATTTGTTATGTCTTCGTTCAGATTTTAGTTTATATTAATTTTAAAATGGTGCAACGGTATTCCGAAATTTTTAAAATATTTTTACAGTGTTTACCCACTTTTCAATGTATAATTTGCCTTGAAAGAAATTGCAGCACAGACTATAGATGCTATACTAGTCTCTAGATATCGCAGACAATAATAACGGATTCAACGAAGAATGGTAAACTCACCCAATTGTTTGGCGGCTGCCTGGTGCCATTTACCATCTTGCCCTCGTGCCAGACATAGTAGTCGCTGTACGGTTTGATATTCTGCAAACTCTTCTGGAACCATATGTGCTTCTCCGAAGTATGGTTGGGAACGAAGTCGATGATCACCTTCAAGTTCTTGCTATGAGCAACTCGCACCATATTCTCGAAATCTTTCAATGTTCCAAAAATCGGATGGATGTTACGATAGTCGGAAATGTCGTAACCGAAATCGGCCATAGGGCTAGGATAAAATGGTGACACCCAGAACGCATCGACGTGGGACTGTTTCAAATGATCCAGCCTGCTTGTGATACCTGCGACCATAAAACCGTTCGTTGGAAAAAGGACCATTAATGGTACAGCTTTACCTACTACTAAAATTTACTAAAATTCATTATAAATCATTATACAATCTATCGATGGGAAAATGCTATAGATCAGTGCTGGGCACACTTGCCTCAATTCAGGCGAAAGCGTCCCCACTATAGCG
>CM052114.1:2096063-2148409 GCA_028454245.1 Halictus quadricinctus | reverse complement strand
TATAGGAAACGTTCGCGAGGTTGATCTCTCCTCGTTCATTATGACCTCGAATTCGAACCATACGTACCTCAAGAGCGCCTCTTTAGCTCAGTGGTAGAGCACTGGTCTCGTAAACCAGGGGTCGTGAGTTCAATCCTCACAGGAGGCAATTGAGTTTTTTTTTCATTTTTTTTCGTCTCGATTACGCTTCGATTTTGTCAATAACATTTACCTCGATGAGCCGCGGGCATCGAAGATTGTTCAAATAATTATTTCATGCAAATTTAGCCGTCGGTCGACGAGACTCTCGTGACGAGCATGCATATACGTAACACTGTGTTCGTGATACATTTCGCGGAACAACCATTTTAATTTCGTGATAAAAGTGCAATTATCATCTATCAAAACATATTACGAGAAGATTATCGAAATTTTTTTACGATGCAAAATTATTTTTCCGAAATGATAAAAGGAAAGACTGATTACACTTGTTCGCTGTTTTCGTTTTCTAATACGCTTGCGAATTTTCCTACGTAAAACTATTATTCTTTTCCAAACACAAAATTATTTTCTGACAACGACCGGATAAAATTAATATATTGTACCGCATTAATTTTGTAATATAAAATTCCCTTGCACTTTTTCTTGTGTAAAAACATTGTTTCTTTTACAGTAGACATTTCTTTCACTTTTATATTCACTTTTATATCGTACCTTTAATACTTTCAATTCTCGATATCGAAATTATTTTTCTCTCGCAAGATTATTCTCTTACAACGGCAAAATAAAAGTTGAACATACTCCATTGCCTTTCGTTGTACGATATAATTCTCTTGCAAGTTTTCCCACAGTTTTCGTTCAAATTGACGAAGCGAGAGTGACAATATATCGATTTTCAATTCTCCACGGATCAGAACACACGCCGAAGTCAACTGATAGAACCAATGCATGCGAAGAACGTTCTTGTACTCCCCCAACAACCATAGTCTTTAGCCGTATTCAGTCTTCACAAATTTATTACGTATTTAACGACACGTATCTACGTCCCCCCTGTGAAATATTTTACAACGTCCAGCGTAACTCTAAAAATAATTTAATTACAATCTGTACCAATTCATATTCTCACAATAATTTAATTCTATTTTCTATACTAAATAGAATATATTTTCTATATAAAATAGAATTATGATAATATTTTCTACATAAAATAGAATTACGATATGTACCAATTCTGCTAACTCTGAAAATTATTTAAGTAAAATTAGGTTACCAAGTCTCCTAACGTTGACGGTAATTTAAGACATGTACCAGCTGTTCTGTAATAATTTTACCATTGTTTATTCTGCAACAATTTAACGAGACAACCCTGCATCAATTCTCCATAGCCACGATCAACCGCCATAGCAACAAATACCACACCTATATTTATTAAAAATGCTCAAATACCTGTTTACGTAGCACCTAAACGTCACCGGCACTTTCTTCCGACTTTCCAGGCAAAATGCAGCAGTGCATCCATTCTCGCCTAATTTCCAACGTCTCTGAGCCAATTAATTAAAAAAACTATCTGCGTAAGCCGTCTAGGTTTCCTATAAACAGCATTTTCCAGTACCGAACACGTGCTAACCTTCTTTTAAACCTGATTCCCCGAAGACAGGGTTCAAGGAGACACCTCGAAGCGACCAGCGTGGGGCCCGGGAATGTACCTCGTGATGTGTTCCCAATGATAATGATAATGATATAAGGAAAAAACTGTAATGATCTACTGTTCTGTTCTCTACTTGACACGTGCACTAACAAGCAGTACCGCAGGGTGAATTCAGGCGGGGTTGAGTGCTCTCGGTCATCGCGTAGGGGTGCGGGCCTGTCATCATCATCCCTTGGGAGCACCTTGGACTCGGACGGACCACAGGGCCATGCGGTGGTAACCCAGAAACGGAAGCTTCGCACCCCCGTATGGGCAAGGTTGCGAAACATTCATGATTTCCGACCTTACGCGACTGTTCTCACCCCCCCACCCACCCACCACCCCCACCGCCTCTCGAAATCAAACATAAAACCCCACCCCAGCCTTCGATTTTCACCCGACATCTTGCTCTCCGATTTGTGATCCTACAAGTATAATTCTCTCTCTCTCTCTCTCAAGTCCAACCTTTGTTTTTTCGATACATCTCGCTCTCGTGATCATCGTCTCTGTTAGGCTCATGCGTCGTTTGCTAGATCATTGCACACCGAGGAGTCGAACCTTCTTCTGTGGTCGGCGGATATGAGTTAGAGGGTTGCGAAGTGGTTCGACGAATTGAGAGATTTTTGGTGTGGTGCCAGTGGAGAGCGAAAATTTTCATCACTACTCTTTTTTCTACGACACCCTATATATTCTCTTGGATATTCTCGTAGAGCATGAAAAGACGAATCCAACGACTACCATGAACATACCATTACGATCGTCCGATCTCGAGATATTCGTGTCTAAGAGGTAAGATTTTGGATTAGGTTTGTAGCTCTCGGATACGGATATCTCGAGAACGAACGATCGAAATGGTATAGTCATTGTACTCGTTGGATTCGTCTCTGGACGCTCTACGAGAATATCGAAACCGTTATACAGGGTGTCGTGTAAAAAAGTATCGACAACCTTGAAATCTCGAATATTCGCAGTGATATTTATTTATAAATATATCGCCGTCGCTCGTTACGGAACGTGAATTATCGAGTGCTCGTCTGACGATATAATTAACCAGTTGGACACAATGAAACGGGTGCAGCGAGCTATGAAAATGTACAATAAACCGAGTCGAATATTCGATATCCATTATACTTGTTTATGTACTTCAGAAATCTAAACATATGAACGTGCAGTTCATCGAGTTGCATCATTAAATTGCATCAAAATTATACGCGATTATTTGCAGAAAGTATAAATAATTTTTCGACATTTTCGCTCTCCAGAAATTGAACGCCAACGAGAACGAAAAACTCTTCGGAACAATACGTTTTCTTCTTGTCAATACCGTAGTTCTAGCATTATACCGATATGTGTAGCGTAGACCTAATGCACAGGAATTAATACGTCTTGTAGTACACGCTGTATATCGATCGTTAGCCGACTGTGTATAGTAACGTCGAGACTTTTCCCTTTCCCAGTATGCAATTTGCACATGGTTATAGTGCACGATCATAATGACTCCAAGACCGCAGGCGAGAGTATGCGACAGTGACAATTACGAAATGATCGGAAACGAAGACGAATAAAACGATTCGCGACGTCCGAAAAACTCGTGTCTTACAGTTGACCTTGAACGAACGATTTCCGCACATAAATCGCGACTAACATAAAACACACGATTTAAGAGAAATCAATTCAACAAAATAGTAGTAAAATGAAATGTATAGAAACAAGAAGGACACGAGACATGTAGAGAAAAATGGACGATTAGAACACATCCGACACAGCATGACGACTCTCTTGACCTGCCTGGCCTGTCAGATCCTCTTCTAGCCTCTTTTTAGATCATTCTAGGTGTAACCTGCCTCCATTCTTGGATGACTGCCTGTTTGCCAGCTGAATGCCATAACTTCTTAATCGTCGACTGTCCCTCTATTTGTGTTCCCTGCGTCTGTTACCGACAAACAAACAAACCAAAAAAAAAAAAAGAACTGCATGCGTCCAGGATTGTGTACGCTGAAAAGTCGCATTGTTTCGGAACGAGGTGTTTACATGGAATGCTTGAGCATCACTGTAATATTAATTAATTAATTAATAACACCGTCCTCGAGCCTGTGAACCTTGAAAAACCGACGTGCGAAACCGGTGTGATTCTTGTGAAAACGTTCCGTAGAAAGAAAACAAACAAAAAAAAAAAATAGAAAAAAGCAAAAGAAAAGAATGAAAACAGAGAACACGTGTAATACCGCCTCGGACAAACACGTTTCTCTTTTTAGAGAACACTTTCTCGAGCATTTGACACCCGCGGGCAGACCTCTCTCTCTCTCTCTCTCGCTTTAGATACAGCACTGTCGATGTGTACTATCGTTAATGTGACACACCTTTTTTCTTGATGTTTCGGATTATAGAGACGCCGAGCGTGCCGAGTCTGCTGCTACTTGCCGTCAGGGTGTGCGCCGTAGGTTCGTTCAAATTGTTTGAATAAATACCATTTGCAAATGTCGTTCACGTTTTCAACCGTTCCCAAGCTACGAGCAACACACCGTCTCCCCACCATTTACTCTCCTCTTCTTCGGTCTTTTTATTTTTGTTTTCTTTTTTTTTCATTTTTGTTTGGTTTTTGGTTTCTGCGTTTCGGCGACCTTTTGTCCGCAGCGAATTGTCGCGTTTCGAATTCACGGACCGGCGCAACGCGAGACTGTTTTGTCCCCGGAATTGGACTTTTTTCGCTTCGAAAAACCCGCTCCGACTGATTTATTGGATAAACGGTCGTCGCTGAAATAATTACGACTCTGATCGACCAGGATAGAGGTTCGAAATGGTTTTTTTCCGGCAGTGGAACCGGCGCGTTTCACTGGACGTTTTAACCCTTTGCACTCGAAGAAATTTTCACTCCAAAACGAAACATTTCTTCCGACCTAGAATATTTCCCTTCTATATATTTTTTATTTCATGGTATGCATACGAGAATCGTGCAATTTACTCGTACAGTACTGAAGTGTTTAGTCATTTATTAAATACGAACAAATTGAGTAATGTGAAAAATATTTTCAATAATGATACAGCCATTTTTAATGGCGCTGTTTTCAGTGCTAAGCGTTAACTCGCGATTCCGAGAATTTCTGCTTTTAACGCTAGGCTCGCGGAGCGCTAAAATTTTGCGTTACTTTATAAAAATAACAAGAACGTGCTACCCCCATTTTTAGCAACATTTTAAAAATAATATATCTCCAAAGAAATTTGCTAAATAATTTCTCAAAGTATGCGTCCTTAAAATGGTAATAATTTTAAAATAAAATATTAGAACCCGTAATTTTAATAAACCTAATTTTGAAGAGCGAAGCTTGTTGCAGTTTTTAGTTCGTCTAATTTTATTTAAGCCTTTGTCGCTGAGTCTGCGAAGCCCTTTGAATTTGTACCTTTTTTCATTTTTCTGTGAATTGCCTTGGAATTTTTCAATGGATTTTTGCTTCGTTTGCAGCAATTTTGTGGAATATAACAGCAATTTTACCATGTGTGAAAATTTATTAGCGGACGTGCGGAATTAACCTTTTAACCTGGGTTGACGAGTTGATTCATTATTTGAGTTCTTTATTATCATTTGTCATTCTTATTTTAATTAAATAAAAATTGCCATTTCATTTATTTTATTTTAATCCTTTCGTTTCGTTATGTCATGGTATCCATATTGGTGATAATACTACATATTACAATATCTATTGTAACAAACTACATACTTTAATATTATAGAACCTATATTATAATGTTCATTATGTAGACTATAGACTCTCATATTGTCATAACATATATCCTAATATATTCTATCAATTATAACTGCATTATACAAGTAATGTGCTTGAATTAAATTCTGATGTAATAATCATGCGAAATTTCAAGTAGAATACTTTTATTAAAAACATTCATCTATAAGGAATTGATTAATTTAATAACTACAAGTAGTAAAAGTGAAGAATTTTACACAATTATTATATTGAAATAATTATTCAGGCATATTGCTCACATAAAAGTTATTTCGAGTCTATACATTATAAACTATAGTTCATGGTAATAAACTAACAGTACAATAAACTCCATTGTGCTAGCGTTAATTCCAGTAAAATTTGTACTACAATTTTACTTATCTCTCATTTTCATTTTGATAAATATTCATAATTGAATGTCACCCAGTTAAGAGGTTAGCATGATCAGCATGACCATGTCCCATAACCCACCCATACGGTGAGGGACACCCAATTACTGTGGGGGTACCAATTACCGTGCCTCTATTAATTACACTTATTTTTAAAGCATAATGGATATATAAAAATAGAGATATTAAATTTTTCTCATTAAAATCAGTTAATATATTATATGTCTCTTTTTTAATATTCTTTATGCATTAAAAATAAGTATAATTAATGTAGGCACAGATAATTGGTACCCTCACAGTAATTAGGTCCCTCGCCCTGGTCCAAACGAAGTCAATAAACGAAATTCGCGTAGCTCGCGTGTTTACAGTCTCGCGTTGCTTAAAACAAATTTACAATTCACATCGCGTACCGCATGGAACATTAATCACCACTAAACAAACATTCCGAGTATCCATTCGAAACTTTCCACAAAGATACATACAAATGTCTCTGCAATACAGTAAGTACATACTATATCGATGTTAATGACCACCCATCCAATTATTTCTTTCGTTTTTTTACAATTGTTTATTAAGACAAACGCATGCACATACATTACACTTGATTGCAACTGTTTCGCAACATGTGCAGACTTAACAACATAGTTTTCCCCCGACCGTTTGCCCTTTGAACAATCAAATCCTTGTAATTATGTACATATTTACCAATATGTGTGTATACTCTACTACTATAGTACGTATGCATACATGTGCAGTGGATCCGAGAAGTATTTACCGACTACACGATTCTCGAAAAATTGCCTACATTTGAACCGTGATAATTTCGTAAAAGATGATCGTACGATAGTAAATTTGGACTCATTTTGAAGCTAGAAACCTCTACTTTCGTAATCCATCGTTCATTTTATTCTAACAATTTTTTCCATGATGTAACGGTCGAGAAACCGAAGAGGCGTTTTTCGCGAAAAAGCTGTATATTCAAACGTCTGTGGAAACTTTAAAAAATTTTTTCCGTGACCGGGACCACCAAAGATTTCAAGATTGAAGCCTCCTCTTTACAACGAGCCCTTAAAAATTGATGCACGAGTTTTAATTAATCGTTTCATCGAGCTTTACGGTAGTACAAGTTACACCATGATGGCTTTCACAACCATCAAATTTGCTCCTCGTTTTTGTTCCATAAAACAGTGAAAAAAAATCGTACATCAATTTTCAAGGCGTTGTTGCAAAGAGGAGGCTTCCGTCTTCAAATCTGAGGAAGTTTCATTTTCGAGAAAAATTTTTTAAAGGTTTTGGAGATATTAGAAGTACCAGCATTTTTCAGGAAAAATTGGACCTCGGTTTCCCACGCTGCTACTTCCGGTAAGAATTTCTTGGAGGAAAATTAAGTCTGGTCTGCGAAAGCGGAGGCTTCTAGCTTTAAAATGAGCCCGGGTTTATTGCTCTACTATTTTTTTCAACAAAATTATTATAGTTTAAACATCGACGATTTTAGAAGAATCGTGGAAATACTTTTTGGATTGACTGTAGACCGATTAATGTTGCCTGAACCAATCACAACGGCCGTAGCAAGAAGAAAAATGAATTCATCGACCCCGTTTATTGTTGAGAAGAGTCCCGTTGATTCAGACATTACAATTCCGTACCAATTGGATGCAAAAGTAATTGGAATCGGCACTCAAAAAAATGAAACGCTGGATTCAGAGATGGTAGCTCTCGCTATACATGTAGGTCGATAGCGTAATATCTATTATCCGGTGCCATAGTGATCTATATATGACGTCGAAGATTTCTCTCGTAGCTCTCTCTCTCTGGGTCAACCTTGAAGTCTGAAAAGAAGCTAACCAATATCCTGTATCGATTTTCTAATGTAATTTGGACATCTGCGGGAGGGGCATAATCTTTCTGGATCCAATACCACGGATTTGAAGGTTGAAGGAAGTGGCCAAATGTGGAATGCCATTTGTTCGACCTGTGCCATTTTTAAAATCGATTCCGAGGCTTTCTCAAGCATTTCTGTCAGTATCCAATCATACTTCTGTGCTTCGTTTAAAAGCCTCGGTACACAATACGAAATGCCATTTTGTTCTCGGGGTGCCATTCTCACAAAAATCAAATAGGAACATAATTTTAAGCATATTTCTTAGCATGTTTCTCGAAAGGATTTTTGGCGACTTGAAACAAATTTTTTCATCATATCAGTATAATTTTCTACCTTACCGACGAATTTTTACCGTCCAATAGGAAATGATATTAGTGTGATAAATACATTTTTTCGAGTCGTCAAAAGTCCTTTTGGGAAACATGTTTTTAATGCAAAATAGACATACTTACCAAATTTCGGCTCAATCGGATTTGGCCGATTTTCGGAACTTTAGACAAAGTACTGTCCATACTGTACCATGCAGATTATCTGAACATGAAATATATTTTCTCTGTACCCAGCGTTGCATTTGTGTAGAATTCCATCCACGAACCCCATAAACTCCCCATAACTTGCACTTTGGAATCCAAATGCATTGAAATTATACAACAAGCATAAATGTGCCCAGCCTCCCAAAGCCCCTACTATACTTACCAATCTTGACATTGAAGAAAACTTGTCAACTATTATAGAAAAATTACCGTTAATACCGAGATCAGATTGCAATCGATGCGTGAACTGATGATCTTCCTATAAACATTCATTCATACTTATTCATCCGTTCAAAAATTTCAGTAATGCTAGTGTAAAACAATGTTTAGTTCCATTGTTTCTATTCTACCATACGAATCATACAGTGTACAGGGTAAGGGGCCCAATTATTGTGCCTCCATTAATTATATTTATTTTTAAAACGTAATGAATATTAAAAAAGGCATATTGAATTTTTTTCATTAAAATCAGTTGATATGTTGTTTATCTCTTTTGTAATATTCATTATGCTTAGTATAATTAATATAGGTAAGGTAATTGGTACCCCCACAGTAATTGGGTCTCTTACCCTAGTCTGTATTCTCTCACTATCAAACGTAATGTGTCTATCTGCATCGCTTCAGCACCATTTTCTTATCTTCACTGCATCGAACACATTGAAACTCGACCTACACGTTTCACTGTACACAAAAATTTCACGATACTGTCCAAAAACATGATGAACCTTTCTACACAATTAGGCTATAATATCTTGGTAGTACGACGGATGCGAACCCTATCAATCGGAGTCTCCGACTGATCCTTTAATACCAATCGAAACCAATCAATGTTTCTCGGCGTACAAGTCACAGAAGAAAAAAAAACAAAAAAAAAATAGAAAAAAAATCTAATCAATTTTTCAACGTGTACAGAAACTCGCGGGAAACAGCCGTGCAATTCCGCAAATGGATCGCGAGCCGTAAAGATCGAAACCAACCAGGATGAAAAACAGTAAAAAGCAAAATCCCAACGAGATTGAAGAAAAAGCAACGAAACGATAAACGCGAATAAAAATTCTACCTTTCGCGAACCTGTCTGTTACAGAGTGTCTCTGACAAATTCTCTTCATCAAAGAGAAATAAATTACATTTTACCGTTGACAGTTTGCACACAGGACTCCCATCTGCGATCATACACAGCGGAACCGAGGGCAGTGTTTGCACGGTTCTCCGATTCCCGAGAAATTGTCAATATTTGAACTAGGATAACTTCGTAAAAAAAAAAAATAGTACGATAATCAATTTGGACTCGTTCCAAAGCTCGAAGCCTCTACTTTCGGAGACCGTCGATCAATTTTTTCCAGAATATTTATCCACGATGTAGCAGGTGAAGAACCGGGGACACGTTTCTGGTCGAAAATGCTACACATTCAACCGTCTGTGAAAGCAGCAAGAAATTTTTCTTTGGAATGAATCTTCCACAGATTTGAAAATTGAAGCCTCCGCTTTATAACGAGACCTTGAAAATTGAAGTACGATTTTTTTTCACTGTTTTATGGAACAAAAATGAGGAACAAGTTTGGTCTTGCAAGGCCTTCATCACCGAAAAGATGGCGGTACACCTTTCATTCAGAGCTCGATAAATCTACTAGAAAAAATCGTAGATCACGTTTTAAGCACTCGTTGAAAAGAGGAAGGTTCGATCTTTAAATCTACGGTGGATTCAGTTCCAAAAAAAAATGTTCAACGTTTCTACAGACGTTCCAATTTGTTATGTTTTGGACCGAAAAGGTGTCTTCAGTTTCCCAGTCGCTGTGTCGTGTATAAATATCTTAGATAAAACAGAATAATTGGTGGCGAAGGTAGAGGCTTCAAGCTTTAAAATGAGCCCAGGTACATTGCTGTACTATTATTTTTCACGAAATGAACACGGTTTGTATGTCGACGATTTTTCGAGAATCGGAAGCACATTGTTCGAATACTTTTTGGATTCACTGTACATCATTTCCAATATGCGTGCGAAACGACTTTTAACGCATCAGCCACGATCGGCGAAATTGTCAAAAATCAAATCCCGCTGTTTCACTCACCGTTCGATCGTCATTTCAAAAGAAAAGGGTAGTACGTAGCCCTTAGGGATCCATGATGCGTGTATTTTCTGTTGTGCTCGATTATGAGATTTTGAGACAGAAGGGTGACGAATGCTTAGCGGAAGTAACCCGACTCTGTTCTTTTAAAAGTGTAGCTTTTGAAGGTAGGAACGTTCGTCGCGATCGGACTGTTCGCGCGTCTGCGGTTTTATTCGATGAACAAATCGATAACGAGCGAATGATTTTTCTTAGGAGGTTGGCCGACGAAGATGATGAACTGTCCGAAGTTCAACCGGATGCTGTGCCGCCGGAAGTGCGGGAATGGTTGGCGTCGACATTCACCAGGCAACTCGCGACCACCAGACGGAAGGCCGATGAGAAGCCTAAGTTCCGTTCGGTGGCGCACGCCATCAGGGCTGGGATCTTCGTGGATCGGATCTACAGGCGGGTCACAAGCACTGCGATGATGCAGTTCCCGCAAGAAGTGGTCAAAGTACTTAAGGTAGACAGCAGAATCTTCTTTGTTCAAGAATTTACTCGGATTTTCCCAATGTAACTTATTGACGAGATTTCGAGGTGGTCGGTACTTTTTTATAGGACACCCTGTATATTTTCTTGAATATTCTTGTAGAGCACGGAAAGACGCATCCAACGAGTATAATGAACATACCATTACGATCATTCATTCTCGAGATATTCGTGTCTGAATGGTAAGGTTTTGGATTAGGTGTGTACCTTTCAGACACGGATATCTCGAGATTGAATGATCGAAATGGTATGTTCATTATACTCGTTGGATTCGTCTTTTGACACTCTACAAGAATATCGAAGCAGATGTATAGGGTGTCGTATAAAAAAATATCGACAACCTTGAAATATGATCTAGAGAGGAGATTCTTTCCACATGATACTTTTTTAAATTGCAAAACATGCCTGAGAAATTACAAATCCAGATCAGAATAGTTAACGGGCGCAGCAACTCATGTAGCATGTTCAAAATTAGAAATTCCGAAACTTCGAGGAATCCTAGCGTGGACCTAATGGAATCAGGAGGTTCCTCGGCGAGAAAGAGGTCCTTGATCTTCGAAGTCTCGGGAGATTTGAGGAAGTTATGGATGTCAAGAGATTGAAACACTTGTAACATCAGTCTCCATCGGTACACTTAGACATAATGGATCCTCGGAAACTTTGCTAAACTACTGTGAACCCTTGAACCCTCTAATCTTGGACATCGTCTAAATTCCCGACTATCCTGAAAATTATTTCATGACTATAGTCGGTCACGATAAATTCTGTTGTGTTCTAGCAAAGATCGAACGAACATTTCTTTGTTTAAGACACTGGACGACTGGTCCTTCGACGTGTTTTCTTTGAGCGAAGCTGCGATGGGAGCTCCGGTGAAGTATCTCGGCTACGATCTACTGAATCGATACGGTATGATCCACAAATTCAAAGTCCCTCCGGCAGTGTTGGAGTGCTTTTTGGGAAGAGTCGAGGAGGGCTATTGCAGGCATCGGAACCCTTATCACAATAATCTCCACGCTGCAGACGTCGCACAGACGATGCACTACATCTTGTGTCAAACAGGTCTCATGGTAAGCCCTCGAACACAGTTACACTACTCCAAATATTCAAGCTACGAAATATTTTTAGAAAGAGTGTGGGTATTCTTAATTTTTATGAACAGTCTGGATACTCTCAATTTTTATAAAGTGTGAAAATTTTTAATTTTTGATGAACAGTGTGGAAATTCTTCCAGTACGTATCTTGTTATCTGTCCATGCTTCAACACAGTTGCAAGTTTAATAGTAGATGACGTCGCCGGTTTCTGGAATGTACATTGTCTTGTCTGATGGATGATGCTTCACTGCAATTACAATGCAATTTAACGTTTTTGCGGTCGTATGTCCGTGCTCTCTGCCACTAAAGAATTTTTGCTGTTCCGGTCGTGTGGTTTGCTCTCCATTGCTGGGGCGCAGAAAAATATAGCAGTATTTATCGTGTAAAACTGAGAAATTTTTATTATATAAACAGACTTTATGTTTTTACGATAAAAATAACATTCAGTAAAGATGACATTCGAAACAGTAAAATCATTGAAGACACTGTATTGGTGGTATCATTTAATACACTGTGTTTACTGGTTCAGTTGACGGTGTGTTGTGCCCCTTCGACCGCGCGGTCCGTGTTTACACGCGCCGTCCTTTTCTGCGTTCGGTCGGGTCACGAAAAAAAAACAATAGTAGGACTGTACGGTCTAAGTTTTTCTTAGAACCTTCACTGTAATAGTTAATTAATCCTCTAATTCCACCACTCACAGACTCCGTTCAAACTTGAGAAATCCTCTATCCGTCCATATTGAGTCGCGCGCAATCTTTCAGCGCGTTCAAAAAAGAAAACTCGTGGCAAGTTTTTCGCTTAAAAGTTCCGAGACCACCGCCAACCATACTCTTCTCGCGAAACGTTCGCGAAATCGCGCGAAACCCCTCCGGGGATCGAAAGTCGGGAAGTAAGTTTTAGTTAATCCCCGGGTGTTTTGTAGCTCTCCGCTATCGCTATGTACCGTTTGCTCTTTCGGAATCGCTTCTCTCCATCTCTCTCCCTCTCTCTCTCTTTCTCTCTCGAATTATGCACAGTGTGAATATACACTTGGGCACGTTTGTTCGCAGAATTGGCTGACCGACTTGGAGATTTTCGCGACCCTGGTGGCGGCGCTTATTCACGATTACGAGCACACTGGGACCACAAACAATTTCCACGTAATGTCCGGCAGCGATACGGCGCTTCTATACAATGACAGAGCTGTGCTGGAAAATCACCACATCTCCGCAAGCTTCCGGTACGTGCGAACACCGTCGAAAACGCCTACAATTTCCCTGCAGGCATTTTCGTTTCGATTTGCTCCCTGCTAATTGTAAATTACTAGCCCCGTTTCCATTCGAGAATCAAGCGGCTCGTCAGTCTTGCGTTAATCACGTTGACGGCCGCTGTCGCGTTTCCGTGATTTCGCTAGGCTGATGGTTATTGGCTGCTGCCACACAGGCCTGACTTCGTTTCTTTTTTCGTTCAGTATTCTACACATTTAACAGTACTGTAGTACAGTAAAGTGCAGTAAAAGTATAGCACAGTATAGCATAGTAAAGTACAGTATAGTGTAGTAAAAGTATAGTATAGTATAGTATAGTAAAGTATAGTATAGTGTAGTAAGAGTATAGTATAGTAAAGTACAGTATAGTGTAGTAAAAGTATAGTATAGTACAGTATAGTGTAGTAAAAGTATAGTATAGTATAGTATAGTAAAGTACAGTATACTGTAGTAAAAGTATAGTATAGTATAGTATAGTAAAGTACAGTATAGTGTAGTAAAAGTATAGTATGGTATAGTATAGTAAAGTACCGTATAGTGTAGTAAAAGTATAGTATGGTACAATAAAAGTATAGTATAGTAGAAATATAGTATATTCTCGGTCTAGTCACTACAAATCTTGAAACTGAAAATCCAACGGTAACGTGTTCGACTGATTTGACATTTTTCAGGATATTGAAGGAGGACGAATGCAACATACTGCAAAATCTGTCGAGGGAGGAGTTCAGAGAATTTCGTTCGCTCGTCATCGACATGGTCCTTGCAACTGACATGAGCTTTCATTTCCAACAATTGAAGAATATGAAGAATATCCTAAGCCTGGCAGAACCTAGCGTTGACAAAAGCAAAGCAGTCAGCCTTGTCCTCCATTGTTGCGATATTTCACATCCGGCCAAAAGATGGGACCTTCATCACAGGTAAAACACTATAATCAAACAATCATTGTATTCTTAAACTCTTAGTGCACTACTTCTTTTAACAATAAACGCACCACTCACACTTAAATGAATGACTCCACATTTTTTAGTGCATAGTTATTCAAATTTTGGAGATGATTTCGGTGGACATAATACACTCAATTTATTTGTTCAAATCATCTTTACATCAACTTTTTCCTTCAATTAAAATTATTATAATTTCAATTTTTATCGTGAAATAAAAATAAGTAAACAATGAAAAATTAGTTACAGAAGTTGATCCTTTAAATTTGATCCAACAGGTACATTAAGAATTTTAATATTTGAATGAACTAACTAAAAGTAAGTTGTATTGTTTGAATAATGTTCTAAGAACCTGTTGGCATCATCTATAAACAATGTGCCATATTATGTATTACTCTCTTCCTATCTTGCCCACGAATATTTAATTTGAACGACTTAATTTGAGTTTAACGTACCACAATTTTGTATAAATTTAGTTCAAAATGAACCTGTAGAAAACGTCACTTCTCCGTCTGATATGCAGATGGACTATGCAGCTCCTGGAAGAGTTCTTCCGTCAGGGTGACAAGGAACGGGCACTCGGATTGCCGTTTTCCCCGTTGTGCGATCGTAACAATACTCTGGTGGCGGAATCGCAAATAGGATTCATCGAGTTTATCGTCGAACCCAGCATGCAGGTATGCAGCGACATGTTGGAGACGGTTCTCACGCCGCTGAACGCTAAGGAGGGCGTAGATGAATCCAACAACGGTGAGTGTCTCTGTCACAGTTTAATAGTATTATAGAATGCGATCATTAATTCACACGTGTTCAACCGAGAAATCATTCCCAGGATCGAATCCGGAGGCCAGGAGATTCAAAATTGGGAAGCCTTGGATCCCATGTCTGGCTGAAAACAAGAAAATCTGGAAGGAACAAGCTGTTCGAGGTAATTATACAATTAATTTTTATTCACCTTTTCTTTTTTTTCTTCATTTTTACTCACCATTTTCTCTATCACAAAATGCCATCATCCACCTTTAATTTAAGCCCTCAAACGTCCAAAAATTCCTACGAGAACACATTCTAAAATCGTCTCGAAGAACCTCCATAAAATCGAGTCAATTTACCTGACCTGATGGTCAGGTTTTTTCAATTTCCGCACCTGATTTCGTATTTCTTTTTTAACCTAAGTACACTATCGCAAAGTGTGATCTCTCAGCTTTAATTTGAGCCCTCGAACGTCTAGAAACTCCTACGGGAACACATTTCAAAATTCTCTCGAAGAACTTTGGCTGATCTAGTTCGGATAGTAGAGGTTCTAGTTTGTCGCGTATTAAACGCGCAAATACGGGCCAAACTGCATCGTGTGAGGTATCATTTTAATCGTAAAAACGTCAGCAATGAGTTGGTAACATTTTCACGAGGAAGAAAAATATTTTACCAAAGATATAACTAATTTTCTATCATGTTGCACATCTCGTCAATCGAGTTTGAAGCTCTTCGAGACACTGTGATCCGATAAATCGAAGTGTAACCGAGAGAAATGATTAACTAACGTGTACTATACCGTTCTGCCATGTCCTGTACAGTTTTTAACGGAACAATAAACATTTTCACAGACGCCGAAGCGAGGGCGCAGAAGGAACAAGAACAGAAAGCGAACGAAAACCGCGAGGACGGTGACACGGCGCAGCAAGAGGCGTCCGAGGAATGAAAAATCCGGAGGGCCGTTCTGTTTTTCAAGAACATATGTAATTTTAGGCTACGGCGGTAACATGAGTAGCCGTGTTGCATGCTCCGAAAGGATACCGGTCTTTCTCGATGCTCGAGCGAACGTCGAAGGTCAAGCGTACGATTAAGAAAGTCCACAAAACCACGACTTATTTATACACAAACCGTTTGTTTTGTCACGTGTGATCCTGTTCCATTGTCACCGTCTGACGTTCCATTGATCTCGCTACCAACAATTGATCGCCTTCTCATCGATGTACCTTCGCGTGTCCGATCAGTGTCCCTCATCAGACGACAATACGTCTCCCGCTGATTAGCATGATCTTCCGCGATTTTCGCACAACGCTTGCGGATCTGTACATAGAGGCTTTCCGGTTTTTCTTACGCTTTCGTGAAGAATGAGTCGCGTTTTGTTTGCAATCTTCCGCGAAATCGACGCCTTTGCTAAGACGCGTGCGTCCTTGGCTCCGGGAAAATGGCCCTGACTCAGTATAACAAAATCTAGCAGGTTCCAATGCAGGTAACAAGGTCTACTTTTATTTTAAAATTTTATATTTTTTTTAATAATTTTAGTGAGTCGAATATGACAGTGTCTTTAAATTCCTGAAGTATTCACACTTTTTTGTCTTAATCGTTTTTGAAATAACAATGCATACGTGTGGTACAATGTTTTTACATCGATTGAAACTCATGGGAACAATGTTGGTCGCAAGGGCGTCGATTTCCTCTTGTTTTCGGCATCTCGAATAGCTACATGTTACTGCGTAACTATTATGAAGAGAACCATAGTGAAATAGTTTTTGCCGGGCTCCCAAAAACGTACACGTAGCCTAAAGTTAACAGAGAATAGTGGAAAACCGAGCACGCACTGAGCGAGAGAAACATATGAACGTACTTAGAGCACAATATTGTCCTCGATGAAGTGCTAGTGAGTGAGGGAGCACTATGTTGGCGAGGATTCATCATAGTGTTCTGCCATTGGAACGCTGTCTTTATCCGTACCTGTTTTTCTTACAATTAGTGTGTATTTGCGAGCATACATTTTGTCCATAATGACGGGGACTTTCATTGTGCAGAAACGTCTATTGAAAATGCAACTCGAAATCTCGAATTCGTGATATTGGTCGGTTCGTTGCGAGCACTCGACATCTCGAAAGATAACGATAAGAAGTACAATGTACGATGAGAGAGGAGTCGGCAACCAAGCAATTCTATTTTAGTAAAATCAGTTCTATTCGAAATTCTGTTCAGTAATTTTTATTAAATATAAATTCTATCAAATTGATTATTTCTATTATATATGAATTCTATCAAATATTAGTTCCGAGCCGAACGATTCGAGCTTTTTAATGCTCAACAATCATATTTAGTGGATTTTGTTTGACATTTTCATCGCTACATATTCTTTTTTGTACGACACCCTATATATTTTCTTGGATATTCTTGTAGAGCATGAAAAAACGAGTTCAACGACTACCATGAACATACCATTACGATCATTCAATCTCGAGATATTCGTGTCGGAATGGTAAGGTTTTGGATTAGGTGTGTTCCTTTCAGACACGGATACCTCGAGATCGAATGATCGAAACGGTATGGTCATTATACTCGTTGGATTCGTCTTTTCATGCTCTACAAGAATATCTAATAAAAAGTGTACGTTTTTGTTTAAAAAAGGTACACAAAACTTATTAAAAATTGAGTTGTACAAACTGATTTTCTCGTAACATTGTATTTATTTAATACTCTCTATTGTCAAAGAAAAAACGACGATTTTAGATTTGTATAATGAGATTTTCAAAGCACTGCTGCAGAGATTTCGAAAGTCCCCGTAACACCAAGTTCCATTCTCAACGCGCACGCGTAATGGAAGCCGATTTTCGCGCAAGAAGCTTCCATTCGCTTCTTCAAAACTTCGACCAGCTAGAAACCTAGAAGAAAGACCAACAATCGCTTCTTTTCCAAGGTTCGATTTCTCCTAAACGACCATTAGTCTGCTTGAATTAAATTTTCGAAATGATCACTGTTGGCTTTTACTTCCTCTTTGCAATTGTTCATTTCGTATTATATTTCACTTCATTTTACATTATGCTGGAGAACAAAGATTCTATACGATAGTTATTTCGAATAAAGACTACCTAAAGGTTACTTCGATCAGAACGTTCCTATAAAAATTTTAAACGGTAAAATACAAAACTCAAAATTCCAAAACTATCACAATGATCAGTCTCCAAAAACGAACTTCAGAAACCACAGACATAAAAATGCAAATTATTTTCAAGCTACGACAGCAATGACCTTGACCAGGAGAAATCGGACCTGAACGACCATAAGGGGTCGCTACACGTCACTGTACATACTTACTTTAACTGTGTATTCGTATACACATCAAGGTGCAGCTTTAATGTATGTAAATGTAATGTAATGGAGATATCACAACAAATGTTTACTCGACGTACGCTACGTGTATATGTAGATATACGATTGCGATGGGAAAGAGAACGAGGGAGGGGAGAGTAGAGCGTCACGATAATGCGAATTCATGCGAATCAGCGCCTCGAACGGAAATCACTTGCGTATACCAGATCGAGCATATCCCAGATCATTTTCGCGCAGTGCATCGGATTAAAAGAAGAAGAAAAAAGAAATGAAAAATCCCATGCGACTTACTATGCCATAAAATTTTTTGGATTTCGACTGGCGTTCCGTGAATCCTTCGAGATCGAGGATCCTCGCTGTCTTCGTTGCGAATATTCAAGTATCGTGCAAAGGAATTAGATGCTGAAGCATTTAGCTTTAAGCGCGCGTTATCGGGAAGATGAAAAAGATATTTTATCGTCGTAGAGGACGTATAGAATCTAACACGTCTCTAACTCTGAAGTTAAACATATCCGTCCTGTATTTATTTCGTTTATTATAATTATCTCTTTCGGGTTCTATTCGTGTGCGTTGAGACGTTAAACAAGTGTCCTGAGAGTATCGTTGAAACAAAATGTTTTACAGTGTCGTAGGTTTCGAAATGATTTTTAGACACTAGGGTTCAGAGCTAGCCTGGACAACCAGTGGCTCGCGAGCCGCGTGCGAGTCTTCTTCCCACCTCTGAGACTCCCCACCTTGCTTCTATGGGGGCTAGGAACTAATTTCCCTTTCTTTTAAAAGACAATTATCCGAAGCAACCCTTCAATTATTACTTAAACACAGTGGGGGTGCCACCTACTGTGCCTATATTAATTATACCTATTTTTAAAGCATAATGAATATTAAAGAAGAGATATTTAACTTATATATTAACTGATTTTAAAGAAAAAAATTTAGTATTTCTTTTTTAATATTTATTATGCTTTGAAAATAAGCATAATTAATATAGACCCTGGCACCCCCACAGTAATTCGGTCCCCTGGCCTATACAGTGGTCTGCAAAACATATAATCTATTCGCATTCGAAAATTGAAGTATAAAGTATGAAATGACAAATATCTAGCCGATAAAAGTCCCAGAACTATCCCCACCGCCACGGGGTATGCCCCGTGAAGGGGCCCAAAACTCGAGTGGAGCGTTTATCAAAGAATAGTATCTTCTAGCCGATATATGTCCTTGGGTAGAGCCGTGTTGTGGACATATATCAAGAAAACACTGTACGACGATACCGAGGACACCGGTTCGGCGTCCCGAGGCAAACGGTCCTTGTTTCGTTACAAGTAAGTTAATTGTACATATTTAAAAAAAAAGTGTTGAATGGGCGGGGGTGAAGAGCCTGTTTTAAAAGTAACAATTCAAGTATAATATTTCGTTGGCGTCATACTCCGATAAGACTGTGCACAATGTTCGGATTCGTTGCGACGGTGTTTTCCGCGAATTGTTCGAGACAGCCGGCCGTTTTTTGTTTCTTTTTTTATTCTTTCCTTTTCTTTCTTTCTGTTCTGTTACAATCGATATTTTGTTTCGATGGCAATCGCCTGCGCGCAACACAGGAACAAACAGATATACAATTTTTCAACGGTTGATTTCGCGCGTTGTTCGCGTGCCCGGCACGAATTCGTTTTACTTTCTGCAGCGGACGAGGGGCCAAACGCGTGATAGATATTTACATTGAAACCATGGTCGCGCTTAGGAGAACATTTTTCGATAGAATTTACGCGAACGAAGACGCACAAATCCGCAAAAATCAATCGACACCGTCCCCCCCAGTGATCGGTAAATACATTTTCTTGATCACTGAAATCAATTAGGAATTTAAGGGCGTCGATATTCAACCTCTTAAAATAAAAAGAAAATGAATTCCTAAGTTAAGGGACCCAATTACTGTGGGACTACTGATTACCATGCCTGTATTAATTGTACTTATTTTTAAAGCATAATGAATATTAAAAAATACAGGCATAGATAAATACATATAATTAACACAGGCTCAGTAATCGGTACCCCCACAGTAATTGGACCCCTTGCCCTATTCGGTTCCTATTCGGTTCGATGCAGCCAATCTTAGCAGAAAAAAAATCTGCAGTCTAATTTCGCGATGCTCGCGTTGATTAGTCTCTTTGCGCGTGTCGAACTTTGTCGATTTTCTGATGATTTATGCTGGTCGTCTTCGCTCGCCGTCACTATAATCGTTTAGATCTCTCTTTGGACAAACACTTTGGCCTTTCCTTGTAGATCGAACGGGTGCGAATCGAGTCCGTGTTCGTACTTTGAATCAGAGAAACGTGTGACAACGTCCTCTCAACAGATTTCCTCCTCGAAAGTATCCAAAAAACAAAGAGAGAGAGAGAGAGAGAGAGGAGAGAGGGGAATTGTTGTAAAGATAACACGATGACTCGATGGAATTAATGTTACACTGATAACACAGAGGCTTCGGATAAGAATACTCGACCAATAATCGTAATTCGTAAGATAAGTCAACTCAGAAAATGGTACGCGCAGGACATACACATATATACAGTACACTTGTATACTATACAAGCGAGAAACAAAATGGCGAAGAGATGAAAACACTTCTTACGTCCCCGTCCCCACCTTCCCCGACCACGAAAGCATTATACACGTTCACTATTATCATTCGTTGTTTCTCATCGGGTCAGTGGATCTAAGCACTGATCGATAACCAAGACTACTCATTGAATAATACATGAATATGTACCGCGAAGAAACAACAACAACAAAAAGAAACTGTACGCAGAGACACCGAATAATGACCGAGATATACATATTTCCGTTTTTTGGTTCTCTTCCGAAATTCCGTATCGTATATACACGATGATAAAATCAATGCTGATCTCGTCAGCACAATTTACCGCAACAACAAAAAAATGAAAGAAATGATGTGTACATAATCAAATAAAACTTCTCAGCACCGTGTCCGTTTGATGTGATGTAATTAAATGAAAAAAAAAACAAACACGTAAAGAACAAAAAACGGGAGAATATATTAAATACAAAACGTATAAACACAAAGTATAAATACACCTCGTGTATGATTAGTACTGTATTCTGCATAAATTTAAACGAGGAATAAAAAGATACTCGATTAGTTACTGTTGTTCGTTATTTTATTGCGTAAAAGACAGGTTGGTGGGAGAAGCAGGCGTTTGAGCGGCTCCAATGTTTGTTTCAAGAACAGGAAATTTACCAGAACGAGAAGGTATGCCATATTCTTTCCTTTTGCAGCAAAAAATATCCCTGCTCGGCTGACAACATTATGATTCTCCATTACATTTGATACACAGACCCATTTTTATAATAAATGTCACAGACTTATCTCTGACGTGGTATAGGATCTGATCCAGGCTAAATGTTCTACCCTGCCGTGGGTGTAGGTTCTGATCCAAGCTAAACGTGGGTGTTGGATCTGATCCAGGCTAAACGGTCCGTTTCTAAAAATTGTTGGTTCAATAATTAAATTCATTACATTGTCTTTATTTATTCATTGTTGATTTTTACATAATATGATTGCGGAAAAATACAATATAAATGTTTACATATGTGGCGCCTCAGCGATGCGTCGTTTCTCCTGCGCGCCGTTCTGGCGCTTCGAGCGCTTCGCGAAGAAAAAAAAAAGTAGACTCGAGAACCAATTGATAACAAGTATCCAGATTTAGCCGCAAGAAGCGCCACTGCCTTCTGTGTACAAGCACATACGAGTCATAAAATTAATAAAATCACATTAAATATTAATTACGTATGTAATTTGAATAAAACTGTTAATGCTAAACATTTGGCTGGTTACTGTGAATGAAAAAAGTTCTACATTTATTATGTCTGAAGATAACACTGATGAACTTTCGTGATAGTTTTTCACCAGCGGAAAACAAGTATTCGGATTGAGGGAAGATATACATGCCGGAAAAGTATCTCCTTTCTTTACTATAAATAACGAATTTGTTAGACGCATATTACGCTGTTTAGCGAATCCCGAGTGCAATTTAGAAGCACAAATGCAGTCTCTAAATAGTTTTTCGAGGACAGTCAATCGGTTTTGTAGAAGTTATTTGAGAAGAACGTTAACCTCTACGTCAGCTGAAAAGGCACAGGTTGAAGAACAAAAAGGTAAACAGTGCAGAAATATTTAACAATAATATGACAATGCAGTAATTACATATATACTTCATTTCAGAAAAGAACATTCTGGTAGATTGGTACCAAGGCGTAGCTACAATTGGTATAAATCGTCCTGACAAAAAGAATTGTTTAGATGGTGCAACTATACAAGAATTGCTAGAAGAATTAGATAAATTTGAAAATGACGAAAAATCCGTAATTGGTGTGATTCATGGGATCGGTGGTAACTTTTGTAGCGGCTATGACCTGAAAGAAATCGCACAATACGATGGGAATAATGAGGAAACTTTACCTCAATTTGGGCCACTAGTAAGTATTTCAATTCATATATATTCCTTGTCCACGAGAAGACAGTACAAAGAAACTTATAGATATCTATTTAGATATCTACGTAGATACCTACTTTGCGTTACAAATACTTAACAATAACCTGAATCGTTTGACAAAGAAAACAAATGAACCTCTCGAGTGCGATTGCTACTCTCGTGGACGAGGAATACATATAACACATTAATTCTATTATACTATACTAATTAATACCTGTTTACAGGCTGACAAAATAGAACTAAGTAAAAAGCCTTTAGTTGCTGCTATAGATGGTTATGCAGTCGGTGTGGGATTTGAAATTGCCCTAATGTGTGATTTAAGGGTAGTAGACTCAACTGCAGTAATGGGGTTTTTAAATAGGCGTTACGGTATTCCCATATTGTGTGGCGGTACAGTTCGTTTACCCGCTTTGATCGGATACTCAAGAGCGATAGAACTCATTCTAACCGGTAGAGGTGTTAATGCGCAAGAAGCGTTCAATTGGGGTTTGGCTAATAAAATCACAAGTGCTGGTGCAGGTACGATCGAATAGCTATAATTCATAATAAATTGCTTACCGTACTATGTAACTTCTTTCGATCTAAAGATGACTTCTTATTTACAGCGTTAGGCAATGCACTTAAATTTGCTAAGTCCTGCGTTAAATTTCCCCAACGTGCCCTGCTCGCAGATCGTGCGTCTGCATACTATGCTACGTTCTGTGCTAAACAATTGGAAGAGGCATTACAGTTTGAGAAAGACAACGGCTCTCATATAGTATTCGAAGACGGTGTGAATGGGGCAAAACGATTTGTAGCAGAAGGATTAGGAAAACACGGAAAATTTTATGATATCACTAAAATAGATGATACTATCAAAGAAATTAATAAAGAGTTTTTGTAAGAAGAATTTTTAACTTAATTACTGGACTGCGGATTTTATGCATTTATGAGTGCGGATATTTAAGACACTTAAAAATACTGTCGTATTGTTTCCAACCCAGTAAAATTGTTAACAAAAGAAACATATGTTTACGTAGCCCCTGTATCTTCCAATTAATTCAGACAATTTTTATTTTCCATAAAAATTCGCAGTCTAATAATTACTATTGACTAATGTGTTGTGTCGATGACGGTATATATAATGATTGTACATAAACGTATATATAAAAGTCGAGAATATATTTCAAGTAGTCTTACAAATTTATTGTAACTGATTTGCAACTTTGTTTCTGCTATAGTTTTTCTTGACAGTAGATTTAACAGAGGGGGTGTTTTTCTGAGTAATTTGGGATTTCATTATTATGTCAGTGCATCTTTTCGCAGCCTTTCCGTTCATGAGCGGTACATAATTTATGATTTTACCATTCGCGTCCCCTGTAAATAATATAGTTAAGTTAGATGGTATGTTGAATAAAGATTGCGTACTTACGTTGATACATGACTATCAAATAAGTTAAATCTGCCTGGAAGATGTTCAAACCAGACGCGCGAGGCTCGTAGATCGAAACATTTTTCAGATAACAATGGTCTTCGTCGCATAAGTCGAATTCATCTGCAAGTGTTTATATTATCATATTATCACAGTTGACAAAATGTTTACTGTATCTCTTTAGAATTTACCCGTTTCATTCAATCGCACAGCACTTCTAATGTAATTTAGTATCAGTTTAAGCGGACAATTGATGTTCACCAAGAGGACGTGTTCAATTTCATCAGTTCCTGGATATTCCCAGCCATAGTTAATCTCTCTATCATTTTTAGATATCTCGGCATTTAACACTAGGCTTACGGGACCCGTCAGAATTAAAGATTCTGATATTCTTAATTTATAATTATTGAGGTTGTAAAGATGCATACATGAGGAACTATTCAACAAATTTATTTCTTTGGGATAGATACATGTTTCTTATTTTTATAAAGTAATGTAAAATAATCACGTGCTCTGTAAACCTAGTGTTAATTATTTAACTGTATATATGGATATTTCTCATTTTAATTCATTTCATGATAAGAAATATTAAATTGTCGGTACTGGGTTGCAAAATATCTTATCAAAAATAACGAAGGGGTTAACTGAAACTATATATACACCGAAAATGTAATTTAATTCACAATGTATTAAATACATAAATTACCTGCATACTTAATTCTGATAATTGATGTCATAGTTCAAAACCTACTATCGTGAATAATCTAACTATAAGTTTTCTAAATTAATAACTACGAGGTTAAAACAATTCGGGTCGATGTTTCATTGTTGCCTAGAAATTTAATCAATTTCGAAACCTTCAACTTTCACTTCGAAATGCAAAACTGCCACACAGAACAGCAGTTACAAATACATTTTCTACTACAAAATTTTCCGTTTATATTTACATTATTTTTCGAATGGTTTATTGTTCATATTTCCGAAGACCTTCATGCATGTTGCATTTCACACAGTTTATCTTCGCGAAAACGATACTTCTCAATTTATCGTGCGCGATGCCAATGTTGAAACATATGCTGCAAAGTGTCAGATTATTTTCCAATTTTAGTATCATTATCAATAATAAGATAATTAATAAAAGAAAAAGCAAAAGAAACGAGCAAGAACGGAATGGATATTTGGATGGATTTTTGAATGGGACATTACAGCTAACGAAAAGACAAATTCAACTAATACGTCGACCTTCAAATGACCTTCGAACGAGTTATTCTTCAAAAAGCATAACGAAGACCGTGTTCATGCTTACCGTACCCTACCAGGGTTCCGTCGACGTAAACATTCTCGAAAGACATCTATTATTTACAAACTGCCGTGCTGTCTAGCATACTCAAGAACGTATCCAAAATGGTGGTGGTGGTCTCGGGGTCCAGGATGCAACGGGCGCGCGCAGCGTGCGGTTTTTCGGTCAGATTTGTGCAGGACGGTGGCCGGTGCATTCATTGCGCTGGAATTCCGAATAATTGTGGAATTTCATATTCAAGTTGAACAACAACGACCGTCCACGGGACTTAATTGGCGAAAGTAACGCGAGCCGGCCAACCACCGTCGAGCCAGTTGAAGCTGTGTGACGAAACGAGTGCAGGTGGCGGTGCATTGTTGCGCAATCGTTTCATGTACCCCTCTCCCCTGTTCCGACTCGTTGCAAACCAGGAGTCAGGACGAGAGTGTTCCCTTCGTAACAACCATAAGCTCTCCCCACCAGGTCGAGCCTTCCTCCCTGCCCCGACCCGGTGAATGTTGCGCGCCCGCAAATCTGCGCGATCAACACTCGCCCGTTCTTTCTTTCGTTTCTTCCTTCGGTCTTACCTTTCCCAAGGACTCTGCTCCTGATTTTTTTTTCGCCTCTCTTTCGGCTGCTCCGCTCGCTCTCGCGAGAGCCACGCTTAGAACAGGTCTCCGGACTCTCGCCGAAAAATCGAGCTATCTCTCGTGGGTTTAGGGACCTTCATCCGGAGTCGATCAGGATCTCAGGCGAGTCATGCTGGATAATCAAGCTGGTTCTCAGCGAAAGGTCTTTCTGAGTCTTTCGGTCTAGGACCTGACTGAATTTTCTCTTTTTTACCTATTTCGCATAACGACCTGCAGTCCATTTATAAACGAGGATAATTATGAGCTTCGTTTTGTGGCTGCAGTGATTGGAACTTGTTCGAAATTTGTATTTATTGTCCCCCTATGGAGTCTCCAGTAGCCATTATACATCGACGGTAATAAAATATTTTAAAGCTCCGCTGTTTGGCAATGAAATATTTTTATTTAACACAGAGTTGCAGTTGATCAATTTGTAAAGGCGATGAGGAACATATAGAATTATCATTACAGTGTTTACTCGATATATGTCTCGAACGCCTAGCCGATAAAAGTCCCGGAACTATCCCCACTGCCGTGGGGTATACCCAGAAGCTTCGCTGTCCTTTTCATAGTCTAGTCATAGTATCTCCTGGCCGATATATGACAGATCAATATTTAAAATATTGCACTATTTCCAACCGATTAAAAATTATTTGAAAAAAGATAAATGATTATAGTGTGTTGGAATAAATTCCGACGAATTGAATTTCGCATAAAAATCCTAATTGCAGTGCGAATGTGAAAAGTGTTTCCTCCAATCTTAGAAGGCAGGCTTGAGCGTGGTTTTCGACGAAGTCACGTTAAATAATTATGGCAGAAGCCGGAACCGGTGCATCGTTAAGTATAATCTCTAAATAACGCTCGAACGTTATAGAGATCGGGCGAAACCAGGAAGAACAATGATGCTGAAGATAGAAGGGCGGTTCCCAGGATCCTCTTTCCGATGGTTGTGTTGGTACGTGGCATTTTAAAGAAAGATGCCGGAGCCTTTCACGAATCGCGCTGGATTGCTCGATCCCTGCTTATTGTTGCCGGCATACTCGCGAAAGCGTAATAGTTCTTCCCGATGGGAGAGAAGGCCTAATCGCGTTTCCTTTCGACGGACGAAAGTAAAGCATGTCTAATTACCAAAAGAACTTTTCCTTTGATTCTAATATGGCTTCGAGAACGCGCAATCTGGCGGTTCGATCAATCTTTTTCTTCTGCCACGCATACTTCGCGAGACGGAAGCGTGCGTTCCGTGCTGTTGTTGGAATTTTGAAGTTCAGTAGAAAGGGAAGTTTACCACTCGGCCAAGTATTGATCGATACTTGTTGCGGACTTTGCGTTCAAGTTGTGTCTTGCATACGATTCATAGATCGCGGATCTTTAAACAAAAAATTTAAGTCCGGACAGAAATCCATTTCTTCTTTTAATTTAATTGAATTGAAAAAATTCGTCAATCGTTCTCTATTTCCGCAGTATTAAATTTCCATCTAACTTGAGTCGTCAAAATGGCGGTTACCAAATTGTTTAAAATTCTAAAGATTTCTGAGAAATTATTTAATAGATTATTCCCCTAAACTTTATTATTTCTCTAACACACTGAATAAAATAATTTTCTTAAAGTAATATGAAATAGTCGCTTCCAGTGCTGTATAAATTTAATATTACATAAATAAATATACAATATAGAAGGATTTTTTGAAACTAGTGATAGATTTAATGAGTGAATTATTATTATATTAAAATTATATTAATTGCAAGATTCAGGGGAGGTACTTGAGACATTTATTTATTTATTTTCTTGATAACTTTATCGAGTTGGAAATGGGAGAACGGTATTTTTATATTGTTCAAATGTTTTTGCTATTTTCGTTCTTGTTATGAATGCATGGCAGACTAGTTATAGTTTAATTTGAAGTCTAATATATACGAAGTTCTATATTTTATGTTAAATTTTCTATTATAGTGCTTACCGGCATCTCGTTTTCGAGGGTTCCCGCCATAAAACGAATATTAAATTATTTGTTGTTCACTGTCGGACGTAGTCGGGCCGAAGATCATCTCATTACACCGGGAATCCTCGAGCCACGTAATAGCGATAATAAGAAATTTTACAATACGTCTATCGAGCACTTCAGTCGGTCCCATCGGACATAACACTACAGTAAACATTTTATAGCTTTCATTTATAGCATTGAAATTGTTAGATATGTTCCACGTGTTATATCTCGATATATATTTACTAGATAATGTCAATTTATTGTGAAATTCCATGCTGCAGTCTTCATGGTGACAACCCTTTTTGTTATTTGCTATATAGACGGTGGAACGTATTGTTACGACAAATTAATTTTGTTGGTCCAATATTCGAATTAATATTTTAAACATACCTTTAATATTTCTAGAAAAAAAATATGGAGTCACTAGATCGCAAATTTTTTACAAAATTGTACTTGTTGAGCATATTTATATATTTTTCCAAATTAGGACTTACCTGGTTTCTTTTAATATAAGTCTTTTAGTATAATAGTCTTTTAATATAAGATCTATTAATTTAATATAAGTCTTTTAATATAAGTCTTTTAATATAATAAAGGGCTTGTTTATAATCAAATTTGCTAATTGAATTCATGACAATATTGTTTGCATATGTCACATGTAGTCTCTTGTTGCAGCACCTGCAGCTTCGATTTCGATTTTCTTTAATAAATATCCAAGGGCAATTCGTTTTCGGATATTCAAACTTTCAGACATCACTCGCGGACCAATACACCTCGCGTTTCGTCCGCTACATTACAAATTCTGCCGTCATCTACTTCAATTGAACGTGCAGAACGTGGTCGAACTTCCAGATCAACATTCCGTTTGCAAAAGCGATCAAACAATTTTCTGCACGTGCAGAACATCAATTTAAATACAGAAAAACAATTTATTTGGAACGTCTACAAAAAACAATTTTCTGCAACCACAGAATATCCAATTCTGTATCCATACGAATATCAATTTCCCAATTATTAACCCATGCGTGTCGAAAAATATTTTTTTGCAGATATCCTGGTTTAAACATAGCCAAGAAAGCCTAACAAAGTTAACAAAGAGATTGAGGTCCCCTCAGCAATATTTCTAATCATCACTGTAACCACAAAATAAATAGTGATGTAAGTTGTTCTACTTTTCTCAGTAAATGTTCAAAAAATCTTTCGAAATAGTTTTTTAAAATCGCGTTACACGGGAGCCTAGTGTCCAACGCAAGTGTCCTGTTTACTCACTGTCCCTTCGTGTATACGCAACTCTGGCAGTAAGGTATTCGTATAAGTGTCGCTCGGCGGTCCCGGAGTGTGCGCAAGTATCGAGGCATTACCGTAATACGTACGTTGCACCGCGAAAAAGTTCTGTTCCCGGATAGGTCGTTGGAAGGTGCTTCCCCGGGGGAGTTAGGCTCGAACGGCCCGACGACAATGGCGCCAGGAAAACGGATCCGACGCAATTTTCATACGGCCTAGGCGAAGCGTAAAAACCACAGGACACTTCGGGCTCCTCCTTTCCACGGTGCAACGTGTGCCTGTCCGTTCCCGTAGCCCGTGCCGATGTTATCTGCATGCCACTTAACCATTACGTTTTACGAGGTGGATGGACGTAAAGTATCGCTTCCCCTACCCTCCCCTCCGGCCGGCCCTTCCCCTCCTCCGCCGCGCGGATAGTCCAGCAACAGGTTACGTGGCCGTCTTTGCTCCCATCCCGGACGACGAAAGAAACTATTTTTCCATTGGTCCTGTCGGCGGGCGACGAGGGGGCAAAACAGGATCGGCATCCTGGTGTATCCCGTGAAATTTACCGCGGACGTTCTACCATTCGAATGACCTCCACGCCGATCGACGGGCCGCTCCTATGACACTGCAAACTGACGTACCCGGCGAATTTATGTCTTTTCTTCGGTCCCCGCCGTCGATAACCGCCGCCTCTCTCGCCGGGGAATTGCCTAAGCTAGGGGTCACCCATCCTCCTTGATTGCACAGGGTGGCGAATTTGTTCTGCACTATACTTCCGACAGAAGAGCTGGTCGAGTGGACAAATTTTTCTACGATTTTCATTGGACTCCTTTATTTTTCTTGCACTCGGCTCACTGTACAGGTGGTACTATATACTATACTGTGCACTATACAGGGTGGTTCACGCAATTGTTACGGGCTATAACTCCGTCACAAGCTATAGAAAAACTTCGAAGGAAACAGATGGATGGTGTTAACGGTACTAGATCCGTAGGGTATTGTTTTTCTGAAAAGTGTAATATTGCATTATTGCAACAGTTGCATTACTTTTTTTTTAATGGAAATACTTCTTTTACGGTAGATCGATTCCTCTCGTTTTTCTATGTGGAAAAGTATAAAATTGGAATAGGGAAAAAATTATCAGGTATCGAGATATTTTGGAAAAATGTTTCTAGCGAAGAGGGGTCTGTTGCGGGCTTATTCGGGCCTAGTCGGGCTTGTAAATTGTATGGGGGATCTGAAGGAACGGATTAAACTGCAATACACAACACTAACCGGCGCCCACTTTAACACAGTTATGGGAATAATTGAGAAGCGTTAAACAATAAAGTACTGATTTTGTTAAAATAAATCTTTGCATAAATGCAAAGCTTCGATTTTGTGCAATTTGCCGTTTACCTCTAGTGCTGAGCTAATTATTTAACCAACTCTGTTATCAACAATTTGTTTTTGCCCGCACGCGAGTTTTTGCCACTCGGAATGCTTTGCCAATTTGTTGCAACGCGCGCCACCGCAGCGTGAAGTAAACATTGCTTCAGACGTTCCGTTTTATCGATACCGGCGAGTCCGCCGGTGCTCTTGAAACTTTATTTGAACAATGGTTTTGTTCCTCCTGGTAAAATACGCCGTTCGAAATCGGATCTTGCACAGCGGCAATCGGTTTATTGCAGCAACTAAAAAGTTCCGGTCTGTTTCATTTTACCGGCTTGATAGAACTGCTTGGCCAAACAACACGTGTGCATAATTCCAATCTACTGGAACACATTGTTCGGTTATAATTACCGGCCGATATCTGTGGCACACTAATTCGCGCTCCCTCGTGTTGGTTAGGTTTTTACTGCACTGTCGATTTGTCGATTTAATTATAGTGGCACCGATGGTCTTGCTCGATCAATTACGAGAAAGAAACGGCCATTTTTTTTGTAACCAATAAGATTGCGGCAACAGAGTTAAAAGTGCGCGCAGAATGTTTTAAATGTAATAAAATTCAATATTGTGTAAGGCTACACAGTAATTATTTAGAACTAACGTGATTTTTATGTAATAACAATAAATAATTGGCACGTTCGCGCACGGAACAAATCGACGAAGACACCGTAGATCATGGTTGTATAATAACTCTGCTAATTCTCACGTATCTGTTTCCCACTATTATTAAACTGTGGATTTTTATGCGAAATAAAAATTGCCCGCGAGACGCAGAAATCAATTGCAAAATTCTTTTCGTTTGCTACGCTATACTATACTTTTCCTATATTATACTATACTTTAGTATACTACAGTATACTTTTACTATATTATACTGTACTTTCGCTACAGTATACTTTTACTATATTATACTGTACTTTCGCTACAGTATATTTTTACTATGCTATACTTTCACTATAGTATACTTTTACTATACTATACCATATTATACTACACCATACTTTTACCATATTATACTATACTACATTTTCAGTATACGATACTTTTACTGTATTATACTATACTATACTATACTATACTTTTATTATACGATACTATACTGTCGCTATAGTAAACTTTTACTATACTATACTATACTGTTATTGAAATTTTGATTTTTTGGTTAACAGCAGAAATTCTTCTCGCCTTTTATAATTTTCATTTCATTCATTACAGGGTAATGAAAGTTGTCGATCGTAAAGTGATGCCTGCCACTCAGAATCAGTGAAAAACCACGGAGAATTTATGCGAGAATTAATGGACACTTGAATGATTAATGCGACGCGTGTACGACTCCATTCAGTCGCTCCGGAACACCGTCGACGCGTTTATTTACAATTATCGACTTTATCTATTAAGTAATTATCGACACAGGATAAATCGGATCCGCAATGTTTGCGCGCAAATTATTATTTGCTACCAATTGTTCGTGCACGCGTTATATCATGGCGGCCATTCAAACGGAAGTTCTACACGCATATCCAACATACACAAGGCCTGTAGATTGTAGATTCGAATGCAATAATTTATCAAAACGTATTCATTTGCTGTGTGAAAATTGAAACTCTCCGTTGGAAAAGATTTTTCATTGCGCATTCCATTGATTTGCAAACAAATTTCTTTTATTATTATTTATCTATTTATTTTTATTTATTTATTTATTTATTTTTATTTATCTATTACTCCTCCTTACGACAATAAAATTTTTAGTAATTTCACAGATACGTAGAAATGTAAAAATTATTTAAATAACAGCATAACCATTTTTAGTGGCGCCTCAGAGTCGCCCTTCGGGTGCTAAGGGTTAAATATTGCCTGTAAATTGAGCCTCCACTTGGTAAACAGTTTTTTAATAGAAATAACTCCGGCGGGATTCTGCTATGTTTATATTCCGCAGCGTCGTTCCGTGGCCATTTTATATTCGCAGCGTCACCGAAATGGCGGCTCGTTCGGCGTATGAGATCTGCACGAAAATGATCTTCTGCCGGCGCGTTCGTTGTACTGAGCATTTTCAGCATGATTTCACAATGCAGGGACACGACAGGCGATACAATAACAGCGTTCCACGCTCGATGGTTGTGTATCGACGAATGAAAATCGCCAGTTTCCATCGTGGAACGCGAATTTCGCTGGTGCACCACGTTAAACCCACGCAACGGGGATAAAGTTCGGCTTAAATAAATACGGGGCGTGCTCGGAGCGGTTTTCAAAAATTTTTTCACCACGCGTTGTCATCGTTCGACTGCGGATTTTACGTATTTCAAACCGAGAAGCTGTAATTTGTGTAATTTGGATGCGAAAAGTATCGCTAAAGGGTACAGCCGGATAAGGAGGTCGAAAGTGCCCCTAAAACAAATTGACTTTGCGATGGGTCATTCGATAGCTTATTCGAAGAAAACACTTTAAGCCAATTTTCAACCCTATATGTCGACATGGGGGGTGGTAATAGGGTGACAAGGAAAATCAAGTTTCTCCGTGATCTCTCCTATCCCCTTCAATCGAAAATTCTGAAAAAAATCAGGCACATTGTAGCTATTAGAGCGCACACCTATGAATTTTTTCAGAATTTTTATTCCCGAAATCGAATTTTAAAAAATAAAAATATTCTTGAAATACCGATTTCTTGCAGACGTTATGAAATACTAGGTTCACATTTTTACAGTTTTAGCACCTCGTTATGGTTGTTAACATATAATTTTTGCGGATTTTTCAAAGTGGAGGCACACGGTTGAAAAAATCAATAACCGGTCATTTCGAGAATCGGAAGTTTCCTGTTCGAGTAATTTTTGGGATATTTCGGAACGACGGTTAAATTTTCATATTTTTTGTTTTGCAGAGGGCCATATCTAAAAAAGGGAAGAGCTGAGAGTAATAGCATTGCCGGGGCGCGCTTTTATGCAGTACGCGCAGCGTCGGGTCGCGATAGCGAAGAGCGCGCGCGCATCCAGCTGCAGAGTGTGTTCGCATAAACATTGCGCGCGGCTTGCATTCTATTCCGGAAAAGCGAGGTCCTTGAACTCGATTCCTGGCTGCATCCCGAGCTACCTGCCCGCGGACTCGTCCTTTATCCTGCGGCCGTATGTAAAGCGCATCTTTCACGCACGGGCCCACGTATACGCACGCACACCAGTGCGCACGTGTCCGCGCGGATAATGTAAACGGGGCGTGGCCTGCGAACGAGTAGATTTCCCATGGAACTTCGTCAACGAGAACTTCGATTTCCATGAAATTGAATTTCGAAAACTGGACACTGCACGCGACACGCTACAGTTGTCCGACATCGAGCGAAACGTCCGGCACCGAAGCTAATCCGAAATCTCTTGTTTCGAACAGTATGCAGCATCATCATCACCGAGATTTTAATTTTCAAAAAACGTCATTTTCCATACAAATCCGCACTCGAGTTATTAATCTCATTTAATCACGAAAATTCGGGGAACTTACCGAAATGCCTCTCCGATTTCAGTGACCTTCAAGTATGTTGTCAAGGTCACCATTCTGAAAAACATTTCCCTTCAATGTTTTTGGCAGTCGGCTTTAGTTTACGAGATGATTGCATAAAGCTTCGCTTGTGAATCCGTCGATTAGGTCTGGTTTAGGTTTGTTAGGTATACCCAAACCTAACCTAAAAGAATTTGTGTTAACGAGAATACAGAGGGAAATGTTGTTCAGTATGATGATCTTGACAACAGATCTCAAGGTCATTGAAAACGGAGAGGAGGTAGAGCACATCGCAAGTTTACCCTGTTTTGTTTTTGTCAAAATATATACCCATAAGTGTATAATAAATACAATGGGTATAAATTGTGTTCTTATTCCAGGCAATTGTGAACAACAAAGAAGTTCTAATCCGTAGAATAAATCGTAGTGCAAGTGGCCAAAAGAGAACAATTTTTTTTTTTGTTAATAGATTACGTATTTTACCACTTGATTTACACAAGTGCATTTACACAATTTCAGTACATTAGAAATTTTAATATTTCACTAGGCAATATAAAAATAGATATGTGTAACATGTGTAACTGTACTTTTTCTTCTGACAACAGTGTATCGCTCGGGAGAGACATTAACAATTTTTACTGCACTTTAGAGCTGTCAATATATTCATGCTAGACAGACTATACGCAGTTACGAACGACCTACGGTAAAGGTTTTCAATGGCGCAAGCAAAATCGAAGCGTGAATTTCACGATAGTGATTATGAATAGAACATTACCGTGCTTGACGTTGAAATGGCGAAATCGATCGATACTCGTTCAGGCATTGCACTGGTTCAAGAGGTTACATATATATATATGTATGTCTGGGATATCGTTTCACACGTCGAGTCACAAAAGATTTGACTATGTTAGAAACGTCACGGTCGTCCTGCAGTATTAAACATTAACGCGTTTGCTAACTTAATACCCTTTTCACATTAATTTTTAAATAATGGGTCTATTATACATCTACAAATGTTTAATTGACGACGTCCCATGCGTTCAAGATGAGCAGATTGCTACGCGAAATCTATAGTTTGTGTTTAAAGAGGCTAAACCCCACCGAGGGTTAAACTTCAGCTTGGCAACCCAGAAATTTTTAACTTTTTCTATATACAATCCTGTATATCTCGACGAGAAAATGCCAAAAATTCGAGTTTGAATGTTAGGAATTCACTGGTTCAAAAGTTGTGCGCGTTTAAAGTTGAGCGATTTCAAGCGTTTTTGACCGGTATCTCCTGGTGGCACGTCATCTTCGAGATCGGTCGAACCTTTTCCCGGTTGCTCAATCCGGTCGGCCGGTAATGAGCTGGCAGAAAAGTTCTGAACGATATCGCAAGAATAATGGATAATTGCTGCTTTCGTTGCTGGAGCAAGGGAAGACTAGCTGATTACGAAACGATGCGGCGCGTAACGAGTAAAAATCGCCGGCGCTGCTGGTACATAATGTTGTTACGATAGATGCGAGTAGATGAAATCCAAAACGGAAGAAATCACCAAAAAAAAAAAAAAAAAACGAAGGGTGTCGGTATATTATTTTTGACTACAGGCAATTTTTAAGGGAAGCAAGATATTTATTTTTATTTTGCAGAAAAATTCCACTCTTCTCTACCGTACAATAAAAATATTTCTATCTATTTCCAAAAATCTATTTTTCCCCAGTGCGATGCAAATTGAGCGACACGTCTACTTGAACTACCACTCGGTTTTATATGGACGAGAGCAGCAATTCAAAATTCGGTTGATATTTTGCTGGCCGTTGTCAAATAATTATGATCGTATCAGGCAGGTAAATACCCTGGTTCCGTGATTGTTAACTGCAACTAGTCCGCGAGAGTCGGCCGAGTGCAGCCTCTTAGACGCTACCGTGAGAAAAACGAGCGAGCCGGGCAGCCGGGAGGGAAAGAGACGGTGAAGGTGAAGGAAGCAAAAGTAAAAGCGGCCGGTGAATCTCGAGTGGTATCGAACGATAGAGTCGGCGAAGTGCGCTGCGCTGGTCAGGAAAGGAAAGAGCGATGTCCCAACAAAAGTTGGAAACCGGCTTCACTGCACCGAGTCCTCGGCGCATACGTGGCCGTGCACTCTCGTTATCTAATGCGTATCGTATGCTGGCCGACCCTCGAACAAGCCACCACAAGGGCTCTACGTTATTCACGCTACGCAGTTCCTTACCACGGTTAAACGATAAGGTAGATCCCTACACTATTCTCACCATAACTGTCGCAAGGGTATCCACCGTAACTGTCGCAGAAATCTCTAACTGTCCAAAGTTTATCCCCACCACTGGGGGGATCTGGAGAACTTTACAATTTTTGTTGTAAATTTGATGCAATTTTATCGATATCAATAAAAAAAAAAAAAAATATGAAACTTCGCTGACTGTATCCCGGTGAAAGCAGAGATCACTTCGGTGGAACCAACGCCAGAATACTTACATTATTACCTACATAATTACATTTATACCTACACTATTCTCACCATAACTGTCGCAGGGCTCTCCACCGTAACTGTCGCAGAGATCTCTAAGTGTCCAAATTTTATCCCCACCACTGGGGGGATCTGGAGAACTTTACAATTTTTGTTGTAAATTTGATGCAATTTTATCGATATCAATAAAAAAAAAAAATATGAAACTTCGCTGACTGTATCCCGGTGAAAACAGAGATCACTTCGGTGGAACTAACGCCAGAATACTTACATTATTACCTACATAATTACATTGATACCTGCATTATTCTCACCATAACTGTCGCAGGAGTCTCCACCGTAACTGTCGCAAGCGTCTCATTATTAGTAACCTGGCATGTATTTTGCGTCCCTATTCGTCTTTGCCTTGGCCACGTCGACCATCGAACTTATGATCGTGGTAACCTCGGCTTCGAAAAATCAATTCTGTATAGGCGCGATTAAACCGCGCGTATGTACCGCCGATAACGAAATTGTTCCGTATCGCGGCCCGAGACTCCCATGGCGGTGTAAACAACCAGATAAATAAAAAATATGACCCCGAGGAGGCCCTGACTGCTCGAAGCGTGGGTCTGACGCCTATCGATACCCGGCAGGAATGCAACCAAGTATGGAAACGCGTGCAACTTCGATTTATTGTGCGCCAACTGGACCTCGTTAAGAGCTCGTAATTTTGCCGGTGACATTGGTTCATTGGCTCGTTACTGTAAATGCAATTACCCCGTTCGGTGTTTAGTCTCTTTCTTCAGCCCATTGTCAAATTCTCTTGGCTGAATACATACAGTGATTTCTCGATATATGTCGCTGAGGCCTGGATGATAAACGTCGCGGAATTAACCCCACTACCGCGATGTATAACCCCGAAGCTCGAGAGACCTCGGACACCGAGGAGTGTAAACATAACTCTCCAGGACGTCGGGTAATATAAGTCCTGTTGTTGACATATATCGAGAATTTTCTGTACTCGGTATGTTCCGTTCCTCCATTTTGTAAACCCATCGCATTCATTTTGTGGTTATTAGAAATTCGTCATCCTTAAGAATTTCACACATAAAAAAAATTTATATTTTCACCAAGGTTTAAAGGAAATCAATAAAATATTTATTAGAGTCTGTTCGAGTATTTTATAATGATGTATTACAATAAATTACTAAGTAACTTGCGGTCCCGAGCGGACAAGTTCGAAAGAAGAAACGGGGGTAGAGATTGTCTTGTTACGGAGGAAACGTCGTCGTCTTATATCGAGGGAAAACTGTGACGCGAAAGGCGCGGATTTCGGGATCGTTTCCGAGCGAACTGCGGGCATTTGGAACTTCGGAACTCTCGAAGCAGCGCAACTGCGAATTGAGAAGTCAATGAACGGGGTAGTGCAACGAATTAAATTGATCGGCTGCAGTAATGGAGATAAATTGAAGAAGCACGGGCAAATTAGACGATGCGCGTCTCGTTTGCAGGAACTACGAACACTGCATGGAACCGCTCTTCTCACGTTCCAGCCGGCTTCCATTACCAACGAGGAGGATAATTTGTTAGGAATAATGGCCCCTTATTTATCCCGGCGTATTAAGCATTCTGGCGTTAGTTCCACCGAAGTGATCTCTGCTTTCACCGGCATACAATCAGCGAAGTTTTATATATTTTTTTTTTTTCTATTGATATCGAGAAAATTGCAACAAGTTTACAACAAAAATTTTAAAGTTCTCCAGATCCCCCTCCCCTATCCTGGTGGGGGTCCAATAATTAGACAATTTTCTCATGGCCATTTTCTTACGAGATATCAAGGTCATCGAGACCTTTTTAAAATTCGGACTGCATGTTTTCGTCGTCGTGTTACGATAGCCGAGGTCAGGACCCATAATACTATGACCTTCATGTGACCTTGAGCACAAGAAACTCACAAAAGTTGGCCAATCGATAGAGAAATGGCAACAGAAATTACTTCACTATCGATTGTCCAACTTTTGTGAATTTTTGTACTCAAGGTCACGTGAAGGTCACATTATATACTTCCAAAATGTAAGCAAGATATTTAAGATGCTCAAGTTAGGGGGCACACCCTGTATAAAATCCTACTGTTAGGCGACTTTCTGTCTGTCCATCAGTCCCAACGAATCGGTTAAAGTAAATCTATTTTCGAAATCACGTTCAAGTTACGTCACTCGAGACATTAGTCTCAATTAAGGGATTAAATTCGCGTTAAGTGGGTCAAGAAGAAGTTACGTCGACACAAGAAGGGCGGAGGGAGGGGGGAAGAAAGAAGCGATTTCAGCTGATGGCTTGCTGAATATTGAAACAACTACGATGAATAATAAATACAGGCACTTTTTCTCGACGTTTCATTATTGAAACGGATATCGGCGAGGCTGCGTGTATACGTGTGAACGCGTGCAAGGACACTTTCTGTATTATGTGCGAGTATTATACAGATATCTCGCTCCGGGCGGCCATTCGCATGGTCCATGAATTTCAACGTGCGTAAACACGCATTTTATATTATTCATAAAGGTCCGCGGCGCGGTTCGCCGGTGAAATTCGATCGCGCGACGTCAATCGCGAAAATGGAACCAACTCCCGCGACAAATCCTTTATCTTACGATCGGCGATCATTTTACAAATGATCCCTTGCCCGGATATCCGACGTCGGAATAAATCATTGATCTCCGAGGGCTTGCAAAATGAAAATCACCCCGACGGAAATATTATTGTGCTGTTACGCGGATGAATTATTTTTGCGAATTTATTCGGACCGTGAAATTAAATCGTAACCATTGAAACGCGCGAATGTTTGAACGTAATCATTTGAACGTTGTATGTAGAAACAGAGGAAACAATAATGTGTCTCCGCTAATTTTTTTAAACAAATCGGACGACCGCTTTGTGTCGAGGTTTTGTACGCGTATTCTCTATTATCTGGACCATACAGTCGAATTTTTTGAAGTCGAAATACTCGAAATTGTGGGAGTTATAGTACCTTGGCTTGAAGCATGCAAAAGGGTTAAGGGGGTCTTCTGGTCCAAAGCGTCGTTTTGTAGGCCCCGTTTGGCAATTTTTATAAACAAATCGGACGACCGCTTTGTGTCGAGGTTTTGCATACGTATTCTCTATTATCTGGACCATACAGTCGAATTTTTTGAAGTCGAAATACTCGAAATTGTGGGAGTTATAGTACCTTGGCTTGAAGCATGCAAGAGGGTTGAGGGGGTCCTCTGGTCCAAAGCGTCGTTTTGTAGGGCTCGCTTCAGAATTTTTGTAAACAAATCGGACAATTGTTTGGTTCCAAGGTTTTGCACACGTATTTTCTATTATCTGGACCACACAGTCGAATTTTTTGAAGTCGAAATACTCGAAATTGTGGGAGTTATAGTACCTTGGCTTGAAGCATGCAAGGGGGCTAAGGGGGTCCTCTGGTCCAAAGCGTCGTTTTGTAGGCCCCGTTTGGCAATTTTTATAAACAAATCGGACTACCGCTTTGTGTCGAGGTTTTGCACACGTATTCTCTATTATCTGGACCATACAGTCGAATTTTTTGAAGTCGAAATACTCGAAATTGTGGGAGTTATAATTCCTCGAAGAGGGGCATTCAAAAAAGTGTCCTATTAGCTTATACGATTCCAGGTGTTTTAAGGAAATGCAAAGAAATTAAATTTTTTCAAGGTTACAAACTGGAGAGCCCTTCAAAGGGATTCGTTCAATTTTACCATCGAGCATAAGTTCTTGATTGAAGGGCCCTTCGGCCGAGGTTCACGTTAGAAAGTCGATCGCAGCCAGGTTCCGCGATTCAAGGATCTTCGTGACCGAGTTTCACGGCCCATCATCGTCACTATCATACATCTCGTGTGTCCTGCTAACACGAACCCGAGGACACAACAGAACGCGGTAAGTTACGAATCGTTTACCGTGGTTTATCGAACTCGTTCGAGTGTCCAAGGCTAACTGGTCCAGACGAAAATGGAAGAAATCAATTTTTTTAGGGCCACACTAAAATGCAGCTTTTAACATAGACAAAAAAAATGATGCTAATATGGGAGATAAAGTTTCTTTTTTTTTAATATTAATTTATCCAACAGCGTTTTTACTATTCAGTTGTGCCTGAAGTCCACCAACTCTAGCTTTAACCATACGAAATTTAATACGAAGTATACAACACCGGAAATGCTAAATGTTATTGGCATCGTAAAGTTATATTCTGCAAACGATACTCTCGGTAATGTACATATATAGTTATAATAATGTTCGCGTGACGGAAATCGATATTAACGATCCCGGTGAAGTAGAACCGTGTGAATATTAATGGCAACGAAATTGTAGAACTAGATTGCAATAACAGTAATTCATTGACAGTTATGTCACCAGGAAGTGTTTCTTCAGACTTCGAAATGAATGTCTGCACCAGTAGTCTCCCGAATTTATTTGCAATAGAATCCGAAGAGAAATGATTACAATTAATTTTTTTATAACCAAATTTAATTTATGTAGGTATAGCTAAAATTTGAAAGGGTAGGAAGATTAAAAAGAAAAACTTTAAAAATATATTCTCATTAAAGAAGGAAATTTCTATTTGATTTCTTTTTTTTTTGTAGTATACTATTTTTATTTTGCACAAAGACTGCCCGTCGGTTTTTATCGAGTTGAACAAATTGCTTCGGATTTTTATGGAAAATGATAATCGCCTGCATTGATTAGGTGATACGGGGGGCCGATCTCTCGGCGAGCACAGGGCCCGATAGATGGGGCCCCATTGGCAGCACGGTCCCTAGGACTGCAACCAGTTGCACACGGTGCAGGTAGTTGCCCGACTGGGTACCGGATCCAGCGATATTTTTCCAGGTGGACTGCACGCTGGTGAACAGCATCGCGAAGGTGAAGGCAATGGAAGCGGGGGCCCCAACACAACAACGCTCGCGTGTTTACGAGCTGGAAATGACGTCGGGCCCCTCTCGCGCTCTCGCACTTTTGCACACGCATCCACGAGGAAAGCGAGCGCGCGCGCGCGCGCACGGACGAGGCCGACGTTCAGATCCGGGATTCCTGGAAATTACCACCGTCCGTTTGTCCCCGCGATTGCTCATAACAGCCTGTCCGAGGACTGGTCGGACAAGGTTCGGAATCGCACCCGCGATGACCGGCCGAGACCATCCGCCAGCCAACCGGACGCTCACTTTGATCTTCGAGATCATTTTCGGCGGCCTTGACGCGCCCCCCAAAGCCCACCACGCTTGCGGAACTCCTGCTACCTTTGCAGACCCCACAGTCTCGTAATTTACACAAATTAAATTAGATTTTTATAAACGGACCCAACCACTTCTTCTGGCAACCTGGCTGGACTAATTTACCATGTGATGTACTGACTGCGGAAGTTTATAACAATTTGCAATTTTTCTTTAACAACGGGGAACCAAATGAAATATTATTTTCAGTGGTAGATCTGAGATATATCAAAATTCTACCAAACTCTGCCGAATTGTCTATTCTAGCATTTTTTTCTAAATTTTCGAACTTAACATCATATAAAAGTTTAAATAAAATTTTGTTTTCCCTCCTGCAGCAAGGTTTACTCCGATTTTACCTGGTATTTGCCCTCTACACGAGGGCAGAGTCTGCCCTGGTTTTGCCTACGATTTGCCCTCGATTTCCGCGTGCAAACTTTGCGCTCAAATTGCGACCAATCTGTTGCGGCACGTTTGTCGGCAAATTCGTGGCAAATAGGGACCAAATTCTGGTCGGAGCATGGTTTTGGCACCAAAATGGCCGTGTTTCGCTCGCGATGTACGATTACAAATATCGATCAAAATTTGCTCGAAGCGGGATCAGCTGACTGGGTAGATGCACCCCTTTCACTCCGAATAAGGTATGCTACGAACGTTGTTGGCGGATATCAGCGGAAAAGATCGACGCCGTCCAATAGAAACGTGTCTCGTTAGCATTGAATCGCGATTGGTTTCACTATCGTATCGCTCCTGCGCCGGTTTTGGGTTCGGCCGAGCGCTTTCGATTTCTTTGGTCTGGAATTTCGGCGACCTTGACGCCTCGGCTGGCCGACGTTAGTGAACGCAGATCCGCCTCGATACCGTTAAATCGCTGCCATTTTTACTTTCTCGCGACCGAGTCGTTACAAAATTTTATTGCAACCTACAATCTCCATTCAGCACACCTCCAGAACTATACAAGGCTACCTTTGTTGTGTTTAAGAGTATTTGTTTTAGTTATACTTTTCTTTTCAGAAATCTCAAGGTCACCTTCATTCTTTTCTAAACTGGACCACCCGTTTTTTAAACACCTACGATGACAGTCCCTTCCCTTTAGTAATTCGGTGACTATAATTACTCAAGGTCATTCAAGGTCCCGCCCTGAAACACGTGTTCCGTCAATGAAAAAGGGCAGGAGGGTAGGAAATGATATTACTACCATAAGCACGTTTTTTCGAGTCGCCAAAAATCCCTGTGAGGAACGCGTTTTTAATGCAAAATGAACCTCTCTGCCAAATTTCAGCTCGATCGGATTGGTCCGGTTTTCGGAACTATGAAATTTGTTTGATTTGCTTTGTAAATTGCGGACGAAAATTTTTGGCGAAAAATTGAATATACAAAAATCTCAAGGCTTCGAATGAACTGGCTGAGAATTGAATTTTGTTAGCGATCGACAGCGCGAGATCGATCGTACCGATCGTCAACAAACCTGTTGCTCGTCCGACGAAAGGAATTCGTTACAACGCGTTTCTTCTGCTTACGGAATCGTCGTGAAAGAAACTACCGGTCGTTGCGTCGCGTAAATATTTCCGCGATTCGATCGCCTAATAAATCACGCGAAACGTTATCAAGACACGGCCGTGCCCGTCTGCGGCAAGATTAATCGATCTTCCGCGCATCGATCGCCAGATGAAACCGATACCGGCGACCACCGACACTTGAATAATTCTTCAGCGTGTACAGGAAAGACGGATCCGTGATAATTGGTACGTTGAACTGCGCCTTCATCCTTTTAGGAAACCTGTTTAATCCGGCGTCGGATCGGGAAATCATTGCCGGGGATCGATGCGAGGAAGAGTCACCGTTCAATCGGTCCATGTATTTATTTATCCCTGCGCTTTCTACCCAAAAAGCAATCACTGGCATTTCTATCAAGAAATGCTTTGTGCTAAATAAAAATTTGTTTAGTTGTTGGAAAAGGTCGAAAAATGATCTTGGCAATCAAAGTATTCTCCGAGGTGTATTGGTTCGGCGACATAAGTCAAATTGCATGCAAAATGTTTTGTAAATTTGTATTAAAAAAAGAAATGGATAAAAATTGGTATAGATACACGTTTGTTATTTGTATAGTGTAATGTAAAAATGAAGTGTTCTCAAATCTTTTTTACAAGTCCATAAAATCAGCATTCTAGTGATCAACTAATTTTGTCTCGACTCTCGTTACTCTGTTAATCTGTTCAGCTCTCTTACCTAGTCCCGACGTTATTCGTTGTTTATGCAAATGTATGCGGCCGCGTGAAAAGTGAATTTTACGAGTTCGAATCGCGGCCACCAACGCGTTGGAACGCATTCCGTGGGCCAACTGACCGAAACGACCGCAGTATTTAGCTCGCCGCACTGTTGCAACCTGCCGTGGCTGCTACCTTCGAAAATTGCTCCCCCGGGAACCCCTCAACAATCGGAAGTCACGACCTCCACCTCATTCCGAACCCTCTTCCAACAAAATCCGAAAACATCCACCGATAATTGTGCTGCACCGGAAGGAAGCTCAGAAATCTAGCATTGTAATCACGAATGAAGAAAGGTTAGTGCAGTAATGCCCCGATAATTGTTAAAAATTTATTTATAAAAAAATAATTGCACGGTAAATCTTAATGTGATCCCCGAGCTCATTTGAAGCAACTTTCTCCTTTGCGAAAATGTTCTCCGAGGCTCCGTTAAGGAGTTATTAACGAAAAACACGGACCAATGAGAGCGCGGGGCGGAGTCTATTCTGTAGGTGCGTTCTCATTGGTCCACGTTTTCCGTGAATAACTCCTCAACGATGAGGCGGAGAAGATTTTCGTAAAGGACAAAGTTACTTCAAATGACCTTAGGAATCATTTCTTTTTCAAGGAAATAATTCTTTCAAGGAGAATAATTTAAATATACAATTTTTTCAAAATAAAACTTATTGATTGATAAGCATCATTATAATTGTCATACTTTTTGTCAAAAGAAGACTAGTTTTCCGACTATACGGTAACAATTTTTTGGTCCTTCCTGATTAATTTGATTTTTTAGATTTAATAACGAATAATAAACCTGTAGATTGTAATAGTGTTTCTCGGTTGAAACGCTGCATAAAATTTGCATTCTGAGATCAATCATTTCATATGCAACGGCCTACAATAAGCATTGTCGCGGAGTGTATGAAGGAGTCGAGATAACGGCGCGGCGCAACAATGTGGAATAAATCGTTGAAAATCGATTGTGCAAACGGCGAAAGAGAACGTGTTACGGCCGCGATCGCACCCGCGGCTCCGGCCAATCTGAATTCCTAATTACTGGTTCGAGAGGCAAATTTAATTGCGTGACACGCCAGCAACCGCTTATGATAAAGTGACATTCATTTAGCGAGCGTTAGTCTCGGGGCTGCCGGTTTTCTTGCGTGTCCGCGAAAGGTTGTTCTCGCTCGCTTTGATAAAGTTTATCGTTACATAATTCGTCAACCGCTCCCCGGCAAAGGAGACTGGCATGGCGGCGCGGTTTCTTTGCCGGGATAGATCATGAGCGTTTCGCGAGGGCAAAACTACCATCGAAATTGCAATGCACACGCGTCACGCCTGATAGGAGTGCGCGACGTAAATTACTACTCCGGCCAACGGCTAATGACAGTAAAGTAATCCTGTCCTATATTTTTTAGAAGCTGGCGGCTGTCCATGCTGTCAACAAACAATAAAAATAAAGTGTTCGTATTCTGTACTGACGGGGAACATTCTACAGTCTTTTATTGTAGTATCTCCGTAACTGTCGTATCGTCGGGTCCGCGAGGTTTTAAATTCGAAAATTTCTTAATTTGGTTTTTCGGCAACGAAACTTTTGCCATCGCATTCGTCTTCTTTTTCCGAGTAAAATGACACCAAACACGACATAGTTACGATCATAAAGTTTCCGACTTGACATTTACGGTAGAGGTACCAGAATTTTTCAGTTCGCTTGTTACACAAGTAATTGTGATCGTAACTATGTCGTGTTTGGTGTCATTTTAATTGGAAAAACGAGACGAATACGATGGTAACAGTTTCATAAGATAAATGAAAAATTAAAGAAATTTGCAACCTTTTGGTTCGCTTGCATTAGTGTGAGTCTCGCGTTCGACCGGATGGATCAGTTAGGAAAGCAGGTCGACATACATATTAATGTGCCAAAATGAATAATAATTAATAACCACAGTGGAATAGACGAACGATAATTATTGGATGTGCTAATAACGTTCTATTTGCGATTGAACAAATTGATAGTAATTTATATTCACGCGGTTGCGACCGGAAATTATGAACACTTGTTATCCATCAATTATTATATTGCAAACGTTCGGCCTCGTGCGTCAATGTTATCAATACTTTCAGCTATCTGAAGTACGCAAATATGTGTTCCACCGTTCCTAGAACAATGATGTTGATCAGATAGTGGAAGTAATGAGCTGCTCACGATAACGACGAAACGTGTCGCATGTCACGGAACATCGTTGCTTTATTTTTGCAATTATATCGCTGATAATCAGAAAATGCCAATAATTATATGTATTTTTAGTAAATATATTTTGTAACGATGCCAAAGTTTATGTGAACCTTCTGTTTTGCTCGTAGATCAACATACGAGATTTGCAACAAACAATCTTTTCGAAAATTTTTGCCTAACTTTTTGTTTAGCCAGTGATTAAATACAAAACTGAGAAGATATTCGAATTTATGAATGTTATGTCATTTTGAGTTTTTAACGTGACAATTTTGCATAAATAAATCTGTTTGAAAAATGTGTCTATGAAAAAAATGAATTTATGATGAAAACGAAAATTTCCCAGTATGCAGAAGGGGGTATAGATCAGAATAAACTCGTTGAAAAATTGTCGGTGTTTATATGATATTTATTTTCGTGTTTTATAGGTATTAACAGTTCCTTACATACAGGAATACATTACCCATGGGCAAGTCAGAGAAATAAAAAAAGGGAAAAAAAATCATGTCACTCGTTTGAACATTTCATTGTTACTTCATCTCGTTCAAAATAGACGACTCTCTCTCTCTCTCTCTCTCTCTCTCTCTCTCTCTCTCTCTCTGTCTCTTTCAAAACGAACACACACACGCAAACACACACACACACAAACACACACTTGATTGAAATTTACAGTACAACTTCTCTCCCCTTTTTCGATTTTCCTCTTTTAACGTATAAACGGGTAATGTTAAACTTTATCAATATCGTTATCGTTAGCATCATTATCGACAGATCGACAATCGATGAAAAACCGATTAACATTAATCATCTAATCCATGATTCCCGTACATCTCGTGTGCGTGCATCGTTGTTTCATATTTCTCTATGTTTCCTCCTCGCGTACCTTCGCGGAATACAAAGTCTATTTATTAATTAACAAATAATGTAACAAATAATCTTTGCTGTTTCGTACAGACGAATCTCAGGAAAGAACAGATTGGTTTGTAAATCGTTTCGAGACCAGTCTCTCTCTCTGTTCGTCGAAGATGCGTCGAGGACTTCCGGTTCCTACATTATAGAACTACACTTCTCTGTAATCAGTTAACAATTACTAAAATCACATAGAAAATCGTAATTACGCCTAGGATTCTACATTTTGTAACCACGAGACCGAGAAAACAGATGACTAAAGAATATTTAACCTGGAAGTATAACGAATACAGGTTAGTAGCCCTTACCGGATTCGCATAACCGATGTATTGTGGTAGGATCGTAACGCTTTATTTATTAGTGGACTGCAGTTTTTATGCGTTTAGAAGAAAAACGTACAGGTCAATTGTTAAAACATTAAAAAGATATTGTTATACCATTTTCGACCTCCTAAGACAATTAAAAGTGAAACTACATTTTTATTAATTTTCGGTTTGTTACAATTGACCCGAACAATTTTTATTTTCCATAAAAATCCGCAGGCTATTTACATATGAAATATCGTTTCTTTCATTGAGCTGATGACAATACATTGTTTTTTAAATTGTATTGTAAAACAATTGAGTCTTTCTACATTTAAAAAACACATACTTTTTGTAAAACTGTTCACTTAACAAAACATGACTTTAACAAATTAATTCGTTTCTCTCAATGCAACATTGTTTTAAATGTAACACATTGGTGGTTCCTTAATTGTAAAATTATTTATAAATGCACAGGAAGTGATGCGTACTTTTGTCAGAACAGAATATACTTTAATTATTCAGAAGTAATAATTGAGTTCACCAACGTAACATAATTTGTGCAATATTAAAAGTAATCTGCAAACAGCAATTCCGTTTCGCATATAATTTTGTTAATAATATCATGTTTGACTCAAAGAAAAATGCATTAATAAATTCTCTTTACTTTGTTGTTCCCATGTGACAATTAGACTGCGGACATTTTATGCGAAATAAAAATTGTCTGCATCCATTACAATAAGTTGTAAATAATAAAAAAAATTTCTTAAAGTCTTGAAATGTTTTTACTGTTGTAAAATTGTTTTTGTTATAAACGCATAGGGTCCGCAGTCTAGTGATAAATATTCAGAAACAATATTTCATATGTGCCGACGACGCCATTGCTACAGTCTAATCGAATTTCCTACGGATCTATTACTAATTGATCTAATCCTCGTTATAGTACATCTTACCCTAATCAGAAAAGAATGTATTTGTACAGCCTAACAGGTATGTATATCTACAATGTGATTTACGTCAGAATCAGTCTGCTCGAGTTTCGATCGTTCCCTTTCGGATCGAGATCCACACGAAGGTCTGCTCGAAAAGTGCTAAATGTTTATTTAACCCTAAAAAGTTTTTCTACGTCCCCTGGACCTTCTCGTTCGTTCATTGTCTATTGTCCTAATCGATTCATCGCTTCATCTCGTCTCGTACAAAATCGTGTTGCTCGAAGCCGGAAATCGAAATTAATTTAAAAAATCGCAATTAATTAAAATTCGGGACCACCAAATTACAAATTTTTCCATCATTTTCTGGACTCAGTATGTCACCGACCGGAAACCTATTTAATAAGCTTTCGAGTGACATATATAAAAGAAGCCTTGCGCTAATATATATTTTTGCAAAGCGTAATAATAATTGAAAAATGTAGAAAAATTATCTTCGTGATTTTCACGTTTAGTACTGACTCAAATTACTCTAAGTAACTTTTTAAATTACTGGTAATTACACGAAAGATATTTCAGGCTGCTGGATCGGCACTCGAAGTGTTACAGAAAGAATAACAATTTTGTTTTGGTTCTTCCGCCTCATAATTGACTCGGACAATTTTTATTTTGCAACTGAAGTCCGCAGTCTATTGTTAATGGTACTTTCCTCCGGTACAGAAGCCGTGTGTCTTCGCTCACGGGTAAAAGCACAATCTTAAAACGTTTCAATTAGCCCTCGTTCTCAGAGAAAATAGTCCAGCCGAAGACATAGAAAATGGCGGTCGTTTGGAGTTAATCTGGCGAAAGAGGGAAAATGGTACTCATTGGTAATTACTCGTCGCTTTCGCCTGATTTCTGTGAAAATTAGGAGAGTGGTCCCGAACCTGCCTCTACTATACTCCCATTCCTTAACTTATGCGCTCTCTCTTATAGTAATTCGCTCGTTCGACAATCGTGAAAATTATCTTTCTCTCTCACTCTCTCACACTTGTTTTGTCGCTTATAGAACTATGTAATTAGTAGACTGCGGATTTCATGCGTTTCTGGGAAAATGAGTAGGTGACATACAAAATACAAGAAACCATAAGTTACATGTAATATTGCATTATACCTATAAAAATTATTTTAAGAGCAGAAATCAATTTTATATGTGACTCCCCTTTCTCGTAATTGATGCAATTTTTATTACGGGTGCATTATACCTATCAAAATGATTTTAAGAGAAGAAATACATTTTCTATGTCACTCCCCTTTTTCGTAATTGATGCAATTTTTATTATAGGTGCATTATATCAAAATTGTTTTAAGAGCAGAAATCAATTTTACATGTGACTCCCCTTCTTCGAAATTGATGCAATTTTTATCATAGGTGCATTCTACCTATAAAAATTATTTTACGAGCAGAAATTAATTCCATACACGACTCCCCTTTTTCGTAATTGACGCAGACAATTTTTGCACAAAGCTCCGCAGTCTATTAATTAGTTGCCACCGCTCGGTTCAAGCAATTACATAGCTAAAGGTTCTCGCACATTGTTTATGCAGAGAGGTCTGTGCCATGAGACGATGATCTTTATCTTGATAGTATTTCGATCGGTTATGATTTTCGGACGAATTCTGGACGAAAAGTTGCGATTATGTTTCAGGATTTGTCGCGTTCGTGCGGAGGAAACGGTAAGCTTTGTTTCATGGGGTTTCCCATAGGACGGCGATAGAACGATGGAAGGATGTGTTGCATCGATTAAATAATAATATATAACATCGCGAAAAATAATAAAACAGTTTTCACTGTGGCTCTCAGTACATCTGATCTTGTTAAATCACTATATTAACCAATAAAGATAAACTATATAGGACCGTTGACAAAAATTCCGCTTCTCACGATAAAAGTATAGTGATTTCTCTATATATGTCGCCAAGGCCTGGATGATAAATGTTGCGGAATTATCCCCACTACCGCGGGGTATATCCCGTGAGGGGTCACGAAGGATACCGAGGAGTGTAAACTCCTGGACGATATATGTCGCTGGCAAGACCCGTGTTGCTGACATATATCGAGAATTCGCTGTACTTACTTTGAATAAAATAACGAAAGTGCAGTCAAGGTGTTGCCACGTGTCCTCGCGAAAGATATTTTCGTGATATCAAAAATTTTTAATTTTGCCGACAATTTGAAACTCGGCGATGTACCCCCTTGATTAATAAAAGTCATCTTGGTCTTATATCGAGGAATTCGCAGAGACTCGTTCTCATTTCGCGATTTTCTCCCTTTCTGCCGCGCAATTGCGCGCGCAGAACAATGAAAGGATTAAGAATCCCTTGATCCAGGTAATTCTAAAAAGGAGGGGCAGGTTAAAAATGGCGTCTCGTCGATTCTTCTCGTTTTAATTATAAGCATAATCGTATTTTACACTAGGCAATCTTTTTCATAACAATTTCTATTAAGTCGTGATATACCCTCTTCACATTAGTGTTTCCAAATGCAAGTCAAACGAAAAGCTACTGAACCATAATTTTTCTAAATATAGTATAGGGATCAAGAAGCACCTCAAAAATATCCAACACGAAAGAGCCTAAGCGTTTAAGGACAATTCAGTCGGGAAAACCGACAGGAGGGTGCGCGTGATAAAATCACTGACCCCACGCTATCATTCCCAACCCTCCACCCGTGTTCATTCATACTTCATTAACTACATTCTTCGTTGTTACTTTGTGATTACGAGCATCGATCGAGCAACATCATCCCCCTGTATTTTAAAAAAAAAAAAAAAGAAAAGATAAATCACCTACCCTCCTCTTGAGAAAATTATACTGTAGCGTCTGTGTCGGGTAGTATAGTATAAATTATACTGTATTCAACATTACAAACTAAATGTAACGAGTGTACATCACTGAGAAACCTTGTTGAAGTTTTGTATAAATAATTATGGTTGACAGAAAGAAAGTTCCTCTAATGAATAATAAAGTGCAACTGATTCTCGAGAAATTGTCAAATTGAAAAAATAGTAGAATAATAAATTTCGACTCATTTTAAAGCTTTAAATAATCATGTGCCTTCACTATTCGGTTCCAAATCGAAAAACACAGTTCTCCAAAATCAGAGCACCATTGTTAAGTGTCATCGATACTGACTGCGGATTTCATGCAATTGCGACAAAAAAAAGAGATTAGGTGAAAATCGTAACGGTATATCGAAAGAATTTGAAAAAAAAATATTTAAAGGGAGAAACAAATTTCTGTATGCGTTCCCCGTGCCTTGTGATTGACTCAAACAATCTTTATCCCGCGAAAGAATCCGCAGTCTGGTCATTCGATGATTAAATCTCATCGAAACTCGATCCGCTGTTAGCGTGTCGATCGAATGGAGGGATCCAGATCTTCGAAAATAAATTCACAAACCTCTGAATAATAACCATAGTGTTGTGTCTGGTAAATGCATTTTATTTCCTCTTCTCTTTCAAATATAAAAATCATTATAATCATCGGGGCGAGTACAGTGTCGCGCGGCATCATCGTACAAAAAATCGGTGTGGCGAGCGTATGGTTATTATTCACGTTCCAGCTCGAACATTGCGGATCGATTACGCGGTAATTAATAATAATGATAGTAATTAAAAGGAAAAAAAAACAGAAAAGAAACTGAACGGATCCGCAGAATATCAATAACGCATTGTTGTATCCGATAGTTTTCGCTATCCACCGACCTATCATCACCAACATCATCATCATCATCAAGTCATCATCATCATCATCATCAAGTCATCATCATCAACATCACCATAATCATCATTATAATGATAATCAACATCATCA
>CM052114.1:2062765-2082503 GCA_028454245.1 Halictus quadricinctus | reverse complement strand
AGTGGAGCCTATCTTTTTTATGGAGCCTGTTTTGAAAAACATGGTTCGTCGGTACGTCACAACTCACCAATACTGAAGCAATAAAATAACTATAGACATACGCTAAAGATAGATTTTCTTTGTGTCCTAGAAAATGGTTAACCCTGGGACGTGTGCCTTCTCTTCAACATTACTATTTCCGTGTGCCGTCACGTCGCGTCGCGTCGTTGCAAATAATTTGTGTGCAAATTGCGCTGGCAAATAACAACGCTAGGAGCAGTTTCGTGCAGCGAAAGGACGATTCGTTGTGCTCGGCAGATGCGACGTTAGGCCAACGACCGACGAAATATTATGCAATGCGTTTTCAATAGACATGGGGGTCCCTGACGGTGAACAGTTCGCCGCTATCTTCGTTAAAAATACTTCAACGATTGCGCTACTTTGCTATACTAAATCCTTCGACAATTCTTACGCTGCTAAAATAGTTATCTAGCTAAAATAGAATCTTTGTGCAAAATAAAAATTTCAGGGCGTTCCCAAAGTTTGGGTGAGCCAAATTCCAAAATATTTGGCGGACCAAATAAAAATTAGACACAAGGGGAAAACGTGAGTGTTTCTATTAATTCAGTACAGTAGTGTGCTCTGTTTGGAATAATTCAGCATCGGTGCACTTTGAGTCCCTTTTTTCGGAGAAATTACTATAGCAAAAGTGGCCGATGGTCGCCGGCAGGTTTGCCTCAATCGAGGCAAAACCGTTCCCCACCATAGCGGCCGCTGTCCCCTTCCCCTAAACGCCGTTACCATGGAGAAAGGACGCGCTTCGCCCGAGGCGTATTGGTACGGAGCTACATACGGCGCGGGCAACGAAGACGCGAGACCGCAGCGAGCGCGACGAAGGTGCGCGCTGCATGAAAGAGTGGTATGGTGGGGGGAAGCGATCGTTTGAGGGGCCCCGACCGTGCCTAGCACTGGTCGCAGGAATCCGCGGCAATTTTTCACGGAGCACGACGGAATAATATACCCCTCGTGGAGAATCTAGGCCAGCAAATGTCGGTTTATGCAACAGCTCCGCGGCCGCCTATATCCGTAGCCGAACGGCCGCTCTTAAATTCTTTAGCGCGTCGATGCGCGATCAATTATTTATCAATTTTTTTGCCGCGCGACGCTTATCTATAGGCCTCGCGACCAACGCGATACGTGCCTTTCTGGCTTCCGTTGCGAACGCTCGTTTTCGATCTAGTGCTTCCTCCGTCTCAACGGCATATCGAACGCAATCTCTCGCCACTTCTTATTATCCTTCGAAGTGTGATTTATTCATTTTCACACAGAGGACTATAGTATTGAAAAGTGACACGTTTTGTCGAGCGTCTCCAAGGCTTCGCGGTTCACAACTGGTCTACGTCGTTGCCGCGTGCCCGTGTTTATACTTTCCCCCGCGATCTAGACGCTTCCACGCTCGATCCTCCGCGATCCATAACGCTCGAGAACGTTCCGTTGGAAAAACCGATGTAACTACATCTTCCGGAAATTATGCAAAATTTTGACCACACGATTATTTGCTGAAATTCCAGAAGCATATACAGTGTGTCCAAAAAGTATTTCATCACTAAATTCTCGAAGAATAGTCACAAATTGCAAATTAATGTGAATACTTTGAACTCAGAGTTCCAGATTAGTCGGGGTCAGTATTTCTGGGTTGTATTTTTTTATACACGTGCCGGATTTCACGGCTCACTTAAACCGTTCAATTATTTAGCAAAGAAACAGATATTTCGAGAACAGCCGGTTGTCCGAGAAGAAAAATCGATGCGCAAACTCGCCGTTAATATCCCTCGGGGGTTGTATAATGACTTTTGATCCCGAAGACCTGTGCAACGAAACGCATCGGCAGAACGTTCGCGATTTAAGTTCGCCGTTAAGTACGCACGAAGTTTCGCGGGCCGTTTACTCGATAAAATCACGCCCGGTCGCGGTTAGGTGTATAGGTTTTCCATCGCCGTGCGGGCACTACAGCCTGAGTACTTATAATTTACAATATCCCCAGTGTGTCATTCGCGTTCACCATAATTTCCCGGCTAAATTTACCTCGCGCTCATCCTTGGCGCGCGAGCACACATACATGCACACGGCCCGGTATAAATTATTTAATGGAGCCGCGGCGCGGAACGCGCGGCTCTTTCATTTATAAGACTGATGCTGTACATTAGAATCCATCGAAATCCGTATCGATCCTGCGGAATCGTAACGCGTCACCGAACGCCATTCGCGGGGAAACGAAATTTCCGAAAAATTTATCCCCACCTTTCTGTTTCCAATTATTTTTTAACGAAACTTTTACTGACACATTCCTCACATTCTTCCGGGTAAAACGAGCCCAAACACGATACATTTCGCATCGCATTTGCCCGTTTAAAACGCGATTCTGTGGAACCTCGATTATCCGAACCGGTGGTTTCAAAAGATATTACTGGACTGCGGTTGGTCATGCTGAATATAGATTTTCTGCATCATTTGCGAGGTACTGGGACCGAAAATATGACACTGAAATTTTTCAAAATCCACCATTTATATTATTTATTTTTTAAAAATTATTTTTATTTTTTGTTTCGAGTTCTAAAGACAAGTGACGTAACGGAGCATCGAATGCGAGTTTCGACCCTGTTGGTGGATCGAATGTTAACGTTGTTAACGTTGCATTGGGAACGGGACAGACTCTTCGAGATCGTTCGAGAATCTCGATGCGGTTCAGCGAAGCGTGGAACGTTGTTCTGCGAGCGGAGAGCTGAGAACACGCGGAAAAAGGCCCCGGCACGGATCGTTACTGAAATTGAATGGTGCACACTAAATCGCGTGTCGTTCGAGCAGAGTATGCGCGACACGGTGTCGCCTACATGCAATTATCACCGCGATTGTTACCGCGTTGCATGTCTCAGTCGACTGCATAATTCTCCCACTGAACACTTTCCATTTTCTTTCTCCGCTTTGAATACGCTCGGAAACTGTTCTTCACGCTCGGATCGCGTCCAAAGAAGACATACTGCATTGCCATAACATCGGAACTATCGAGCGGTAAACGCGATCATTATTCGGTTGTCGCGAAAATTATTGCGGCTTCCGTCGGTTCAAATTTCGGCGATTTTTCGAAATTGACGGAAAAAGGCGAAAATTGTTTTGCACTTAAATTTAATATTTTCCCAGATCTTATTCGCCCATCTGCAAATCAAATTCGCTGTTTTGCAAAACAAATTCACATTTTTGCGAATTAAATTCGCCGTTTTGCAACTCGAATTTTTCTACAAATTTAAAATTAATGGTCAAAATGAATTAAATCTATTATTTTCAGCTTGTCAAAATTTGTCTGGAATTTAATTTGTAAAAGGGCGAATTTGTTGTCTTTTCAAAATCCGTTCGGTTGACTTTGCACAATTTTCGACATAGTACGTGTTACTGGTTCAATCATCTGACATAATCGCCAGTAGGTGATTTCGCGCACGTAGTACGCGTAACGATAGTTCGCAAGGCAATTAGCGTAGATCTGGTTGATTGTTGCGCCGCGATAAATCCGAATATAATTAATGTAATTAAGATCGCCCAGTTCTCTGTTCGAGTCCGGGACCCTCATTCGTCTTTTCTTCCACATTATCTGCGCCTATTAATCGTACTGGTTCACGGGATCGCTTTCAAAACCAGTTGAAATCAGCTTTTGAAACGAGACCCTCAGCAACAGGTGGTTGAGAATATTTGACACGTTCACTGTCAATCCTAAATCTCACGCGATCAGAGTACCTTAATTGAATCGAAACAGCAGAGTTCAAGTTTTCACCTTTTCACGCTCCACAGTGAAATGAAATTCAGTTCAGACATCTATTAAGTATAAATGGATTATTCAACGGAATACAGAGTTTACTCGATATATGTCCCAAATGCCTAGTCGATAAAAGTCATAGAGCTATCCCCACTCCCGCGGGGTATACCCCGTGAGGGGTCAAGATCTTTGCTGTCTTTACTCGATATATGTCCCTGGCTAGACCCGTGGACATATATCGAGTAAACACTATTTTTAAGACATTATTAAGTGCCTTTAAAAATTAACTTTTTTAAAATTGGACCGAACAATTTCAGTCTTTCAGAGATGTTAGATGGATCAGTTTAGTACGTAATCTGCAGAAAAATTTGTTTTAATTGCTCGGTATTTGGAAAATAAAAATGTTAGATTTTTAACTGTTTTATCTGTGCCTATAATGAAATTTGAAAATATGTCTTCTCGAGATCTAAGTAGATTGTATGCGTGGACAAAGTCTCATCGAAGTCAGATTTCGAGAAAAGAAATTTCCCGTTTTGGAACGGGAAGTTTTCACCGTTTGTGTTCTTCCTATTATAATTCACAGCGGACGTGCACGATCGCTTTCATTCTACGCGAACCGTTACGAGCAGGAGGACGTGTCGCGACTCTGTATTTTCGCGTTCTCCCTTTTCGTTCGCTCGTTTTCTCCTTCTGCTTCCACTCGGTTTCTTTCTCCCATTTTGCGTGCAAAGACTGCTGTTGTTCACACTGGTTTCGCACTCCAAGTAGATTCCTGAGATCGTTTCAAGCAACTTTTCCCTTTCCGGAAATGTTCTATGCGGCTTCGTTAACGAGTTATTCGCGAAAAACACGAGCCAATCGGAGCGCGGCTACGCTTGAGAGCAGCATTGGCACTGGTCGAGCCGGAACCCGTCCGCCATAGCCGCGCTCTGATTGGCTCGTGATTTTCGTTAATAACTCGCAAACCAAACCGCGGAGAACATTTCCGAAAAGGAAAAAGTTGCTTCGAATCACCTCGGGAATCGACTACTTCAAGAAAAATAATATAAAAGTAAAAATTACAAATATTGTAAAAACAAATTCGTAGAAAAACTTGAGTTTCAAGAGGGTGAATTTGATCTGGGAAAGGGGTATAGGTTTGCAAAGGGGTGAGTTCAATTTGCAAAAAGATGAATATACGATCTAGAAAAGGGTTAATTCGGAGTGGAAAACCTGTAGTAATTTTACTGGGCGGTTCGTTTTGTTCCGGGCTGGATCAGGAAGAGATCCGAGGAAGATCGGGGAAGATCAACAGGCGAGAGGGGGTGGTGGCGTGTGTTTGGCCGGAGAATCCGCGCGGATCCGCGCGAAAAGCGAAGCGTGGGCCGCGTGGTCGACGGGAACGCGTCGTTGCTCGCGACGTAACTGGAAAACGGGGTCATCGTGTGTACGCGGGCAAAGACGACGTCGCAGAACCGGCGAGGATGTCCCAGTTTCGTTGCACCGGGGTCGATGCACCCGGCTTCAGTCAGCCGGCGCTCGCGGCCACCGTCGTCGTCGCGAGCTGCAACGCGCGCTGCAACCCGACGCAACGCGAGAGAGTTTCGATTTCGCGATCGCGCGCATCCGGGATACGTAATTCCCCGCCGCGACGCGAAAAAAGAAAAGATATGTAGATCCCCCTCCCCTCCCCTCCCCTCCCCCCGGGACGAAAGCATCGGCCGCTGAACCGATCCCGACGCGCGCGTGCGAAGTGCATCCAGATGCAACGAGATGCAACGGAAGACGCGCGCGCGTCAGAGTGCGCCGGCGATATTGCACCCCTCTGCGCTGCGTCGCAAGCTTTACACCTTCGCTAGCAAAATGGCTGCCACGTCTTTCTGGTTTAAGATATCTAGCTCAAATTTTTGGCAAATACTATTTAAACATTGTGCAACAAGATGTGCGTATTCATTTTCAGAAGCAGCATAATTTTCTGTCATGAAAAAATTGATGAATGTTAAGAAACCCGAAGACGCATCTACAACTGCTGAGGATGTCTGGTAGAAACGATTCTGGGAAAATGGCTGCCACGTCCTTCTGGTTTAAGATATCTAGCTCAAATTTTCAGCAGATACTATTTAAACATTATACAACAAGGTGTGCATATTCGTTTTCTGAAGCACTGTAATTTTCTGTCATGAAAAAATTGATGAATGTTAAGAAACCCGAAGATACATCTGCTAAGGATGTCTGGTAGAGATGATTCTGGGAAAATGGCTGCCACGCCCTGCTAGTTAAAGTTATCTAGCTGAAATTTTTGCCAAATACCACTCAAACATCATACAACAAGACGTGCATATTCATTTTCCGAAGCAGTATAATTTTCTGTCATGAAAAAATTGTTGAATGTTAAAAAGCCCGGAGACGTATCTGGAACTGCTAAGGATGTCTGATAGAGATGCTTCTGGGAAAATGGCTGCCACGTCCTTCTGGTTTAAGATATCTAGCTGAAATTTTCAGCAAATACTACTCGAACGTAGTATAATGAGATGTATATATTCATTTTTCAAAGCACCGTAATTTTTAGTCATGAAAAAATTGTTGATACTTTGCTAGCGTTCAAGGGTACCCATCCCTTTAAGCGATAAAATTTCTCCGTCGTTCCGAACCGAATTTCATTCTACTTAATAGAATGAATTACGTATTAGGAAGTGTCACGGTGGGTAGAACATCACTTCGCCGGTGCCGTGGTGTACAATAGACTGACCCCTTTAACCGTCGACACGCATTTTCGAAGAAGCTAGTGTTTCCGCGGTGCTATTTCACGCGTCCCGTGAAAGTGGCCGCGCGAGTGTAATTCTGTGTAACACGCTTATCACGTTACCACTACCACCGTACAACGGCGATTTGCCGGCGTTTTCCAATCTTACATAGCGGAGGCAATCGAACGAGAGTTTTCTCCGCGAGGCCAATATTGAAAGAATAACGAGAGAGAGAGAGACGATACGTTCTCGTTTCTCGTAATCCGCTTTAATGATCGCTCGACTGGATCCACGGAATGGCAGATCAACCTGTTCTCAAGCGTTTACGGTCACCGACGTCGTCTTTTCTAGCGTTGCACAAAGGATTTTCCAACATTTTTTACCGTACAATTACCATTAAAATCTTTTTCACATGGCAAATGCGATCCTCGAAAAATCGCCCCAGAAGACCTGATTATCGAGAAATTGAAGATACTCAACCCGTTGCAATTTCGTAAAAAAAAATCGTACAGCAACGAACTTGGACTGATTTTGAAGCTTGAGTATTCTACTTTCGCACGCCGTTACTCACCTTTCTCGAAAATATTTTTACATTACCTAGGAGACGAGAAACCGAAGGGCCATTTTTACTAGGAAATGTGACAAATTCAAACGTCTCCAAAAAATTTCAAAAATTTTTTCCGTGAACTAATCCTCCGCAGATTCGAAGATTGAAGCCTCCCCTACGCAACGAGACCTTGAACGTTGATGTACGTTTTTTTTTCACCGATTTATGGAATAAAAATGAGGACCATGTTCGGTGGCCCGTTGTCACGAATGCACAAAATTCAGAATAGGCAGATTTAAAAAAATATATATTTTTCACTCTCCCACAATTGAGATTACTAGCAAAAGAAATCAATTTTAACTTTCTTTTCTTGGAAATCGGGCATACAAATTTTCACGGAATTCCCAGTTTACTCGTAATGGTGAAAATTCCGAATAATTAAGACTGCTATGGCCACTGTACCATTGAAACGAGTGCCATAAAATTTATTTAAGTCTGAGAACGGAGAATTGTCTTTCCCCGGTGTGATGGAAGTGATCTAATTCTCGGTTCGCGAAGGATTCAAATGGTGAAACGATAATAACGGCATCAGGCACAGGAATAATCTATTGCGCGGCCGGGTTACGTAGACAAGGTTCGTTTCACTGATGCAAGAAGAATGAAACACAATAGGTACGAAAAAGAAGCTTCGATGATGAGAAAGGGAGGGGGACGGGGAAGACTGATGGGAAGTCGTACCGGTGAAATGATTATTCCCAGGGAATGAAACGACGCGGAGTCTCCGAGGTTCTCTTTTCGTCGTCCTTGTTCCTTCCGATCCGACAACAATTGAAATAGAAAACGCCTCGTAACACGTTCGAATCCAGATCAAACTGAACGCCTAACCTTCGAACGCAAACTTATGGCAAACGTCTCTGAATCGTGAAACAAAAATTGAGAGAATTAAATAATATGTTCCCCTTTTTTCGTTTGGAAATCGTGAAAATAAATTTACAAACAAATCAAATTTTAGGACATCTGTGACTAGGTTATACAACTAATTATGGAAAACTGTACACATTTAACGTTTTGGGACACTGAAAATAAATTTTCGAAAGATCTACAGTGTTTTCTCGATTATGTCCGAAATATCTACACGATAAAAGTCACAGCACTATCCCCACTGCCGCGGGGTGTACCCCGTGAAAAACTTTTTTATTTTTTATGATTTTTTTTATGGGACTATCGGCAACATATTGCTGGTATTTTTCTAATTCCGATGATAAAATAGATAAATAAATAATAACGTAAATTATCATTTAAAAAATTGTGTGGACACATAGCTTTCGCAATTGAATGTATATATTTTTTTTAGTTGCCTCCAGAATAAAGAGACAGGTTGTTTATACACCTCTGTGTTTCAATATACTTTGTTTTGTTTCTTTGTGCTCAGGTGCATGCTCATTTTTCTTCTGTGATTAATTACTTACGAGATAAGCGATCCAGTATAGTGTAGTTTGCAATTCTAATGTTATCGACTATTTTCACGGCGTGAGCATGAAAAATCCCAGTTAAAAACTAATCACTGTTTTATGTAACATGAATCATTAACCCGATGATCGAAGGCAAGACCGGTGTGCAAATTCATGCGCGCCTGAGAGAATCATTGGAAAATCAGTTGCATCGGAACTTCCTCGTTTATCGGTCGAAGCGTTGTTTAAACATTTGTCAAGCTCAATTGTGCAACGTTCAAATTTATACACACGATCCGCAGAAAACCTATTTATATGCGCTTATAACAAAAGCAGAAATTACAAAACTGGGATAATTTAAAAAACACTAATTTTTGTTTCACAATTTCTGTAATTGTAAAAATGTTTATGTAGGGTGAGGGACCCAATTACTGTAGGGATAACAATATTAATTATACGAATGCCTATAATAATCATATTTATTTTTAAAGCGTAATGGATATTAAAAAAGAGATTTTCTCTTGTTATATTAATTTTTTTAATATTGACTATGTTTTGAAAATAAGTATAATTAATAGAGGCATTGGTATCCTCACAGTAATTGGGTCCCGCATCAATTGAATTTGTTATTTAGGTTCTAGTGCTAAAAGAATAAACATGTTTTCATTTAAATTCTGTTTCTCACAATCGACTACATAAATTTTCATTTAATCGTCCGCAGTCTAATGATAAACTTCATTGGTGACAAAAAATTATGACTACAGCATGATAAGACGTAATCATAGAGGCAGTCTTTTTGCGAACAAGGCAAATAGAAATTCTACAAGTTTTTCTAGCATGAACGTGACCATCTCGTGCCATGAGTGAGCAAAAACACGTAGTGTCATTGCCTGTCGTAGCAGGTGCAATATAAAACGCAGAAATCTCTTGATGAACATTTAATTAGTGAACGTGACGATAAAAAGATGCGAATCTCAACTCGGTTTATAATTCTGCTCCGAGTTCGTTCATCTTCCGCGAAGCTTTGCTGTTAGATCGAATAGTGCACTGTCCCAGAAAAATGATTGTTGTAGATGCGAATTTAATTGTTCGACGGAACTGTGTCATCGCTTCATTAATATCATTTTTAGAAGGAAGTTCCTAGAAAACGAAGTTCGAAGTGTTCGAATATGATGTGATCGAATCGCATCAAATATTCAATTTTGCCACCTGTTAAACATTACAACTTTCCCCGAGACGCATTTTCTCAAAAATTCAAACGTCTCCAAAAACTATGAAAAATTTTGTATATAAATCTCAAGTCATTTTAGATACTTTCTAAAATCTAATATTTCTCATATTTCTAATATTAATAGTTCTAGTATTTTTATTTACAATTCCTTCAAAGGGCTGATTCCTCAGGACATTCGAAGTAACTTTTCCCTTTGCGAACATTTTCTCCGCGGCTCCGTTAAGGAGTTATTATCGAAAAAGACTGACCAATTAGAGCGCGGCTTGCGCTGAGCCAGGCGTTGGCATTGGACGAGCCGGAATCCGTCCGTCGTAGCCGCGATGTGATTGGTCCGTGTCTATAACTCTGCAACGAAGTCGCGGAGAGCATTATCGCAAGGGAAAAAGTTACTTCAAATGACGTCCGGAATCACCCCCTTCAAGGACGTACGACATTTTTGGGACGCCCTGTACACTGTAGAAGAAAAAATGTAATATTTTTAAAAACAGTCAGTTTTCCGTAAAGCTAGTATAAAATGAAGGTAGTAGCAATTTAAAAGGACTTTTAACTCTATTTGTTACCGATAATTGTGCGATAATTATCCAGAAATTTCGATTTAAAAATCGTAGAAAATTTCGAATGCTGTCCACCTGATATTGAGAGAGTTAGGGATGTGTCGTAGGTCATGGTTGAATTCTTGGTCGTCGTAGGAAAGAATCTCTCGATCGCTCGCTTTTCTTTGATCCACGGATCGAATACGAATATGCCTGGCTCCAATGATACGTGGACGACGTTTGCATACATGATCACGCGCGGGTATCACGTGTCGTTGTCTTAGACAGGTTCTCTCTATTATTAGCGTGGTCGTTTCTTGCACGAATTCATTCAGGTAAGAATACGACGCACGGGAATCGAATCGAGACACACTTAGCCGGTAAGAGCTCGGGATGAATCAGCGTCCGAGGAGAGCAGCTATAATAAACCCGGGTCGAAGAATCCCCGTTTCCAAAGTTAGAAACAATCTCTTAGTTTGGTTACAGCCAGCGGCGGATCTAGGCATGCGGCTTTGCAGTCCGGGGCCCCTTCGCGGTAAAAACAAATTATTTCAATTGAAAACTGAAGAAAATAATAAAAATGACACAAAAACAATAATAATCCAAAAATTTCACTACTTTAGTTAATTCGGGTTAATTCGGCGCAGGGCCCCAAAATTAACGGTCCGCCCCTGGTTACAGCGATTAACCTGTTCGCCTTGCGATGCTCTATCCTAAATGCATAGCGAATTAATTTGCGAGTTTCGCGGAAAAAGTGTGTCCAATTCTTCTGGCTTAGCGACAATTATTTCTGTCCCTGAATGTTAAAGTTCCATAAATGTTAACATTAGTAAATAATGCACTTTCATAAAACTCCTATTTCTTTCTGACTTGGACAATTTTTATTTCTCGTAAACATCTGCAATCCAGTTATAATGTTGATAGACCGTATATAGTTTTATATTTATAATAAATCCGAAAACTTGCAAAATATACGAGCGTGCATTAAATTGTTTAAGCAGTAACGTACTATTAATAGTATACTGTTTAATATACTATATTTAATATAATATTAAAGAGATTGACATGTCTGAACATATGTCAATATCACATAAAATAAATATGTCACATTTCCGTTGTAAAACAGAATGTTTATCCCAGCTGTTCACAGCTTCCCGGTGCTCAAAGGTGGAAGAAAAATATAAAATTTTCTGATACTAATAATTTCCTGTTTACCACCTGTGACCAATAAAAATGGCGTTCGCCAAAGGTCAAAATGGCGCGACGCTTCAAGCGGGTCGCCGAGAATTCCAGAAGAGTCTAGCGTCGCGGCGCCTAGACGCCTAACTCACACAGTCGAGTAAGCAATTATATGGCATCGCGACGTTATTTCGCATACAACGCGAGGGCTCTGGCAGCTGTCCGAGGGATTATGTTTGCGGGCGAATCGCCTGGCGACAACGTGGAGGATCAAACGGAATGGAGACTGAAACGAGAATAGAATCCGAAAAGTGGTGGGAGGAGGACAAAAGGGAAGAGAGAGAGAGAGAGAGAGAGAGAGAGAGAGAGAGAGAGAGAGGAGAAGGAGAAGAGGGGGAAACCTCAGAGGAGAGCCTCTGTATACAGGAAACGCCACGACCTTGTCGAGGTTGAGGCGAACCCTTGCTGGCTTCGTCGGTGAACTTCACAGCTGGACATGCAAATCAGCTTCGTCGAGCTCCCGGCTTTTGTAACGCTCGCGGAGACGTATCTGGGTCGAAATCTACAAGTGGTCGTTGCCTTCCATGTACGGGGTGTTCAGACACTGGGACACTATGCGAAGCGATACTGCCAAAACTCGATTCCGACGTCGAGAACGATTTTACACGTCGACCTCTGCCGGACACAAAATGGGGTAATGTTGTGACGTAAACGATCGTAAATGAATTTTTCGCAGGTTAACACTCTCTCGTAAAGATTATCGAGATATACTCAGTGGTGCGACAAAAAATACGTCTCCATTCGAAAAAATTGAATGACCTTCATATGACCTCTACGCGTCAAACTACATACCAAACCTCTACATCAGAATGTAACAATTCGACTGACATAATGGTCATGTGTAAATCGAAGTGGTAATATGCGGTGACCCACCCTGTATAAGGGTTAGTAGAAATTTCGTATACAGGGTGACTCTGGGAACTGGGACAGATTACAGCTATTTTTTAAAGGGAAAATAAAAAAAAAATGCTAGAGAAAAGATCGTTTGACATGATACGTCCTTTTGACCTTCAATGCAACCCAATAATATATTTTTTAAAACCAAGCGATCCCTTTTATTGTCCTGCGTGTAAAACTGCTGACCCAAGGTCATCGGAATGTCATTGCTTCGCGAGATATTTGCATAAAATCCGCCAGTGTAATAACGAACGATGCTTTCGAGCAATAGTATAGAAGTCAGTACAAGAAACGTATCGATATAATCTCGAATCTCGTGAATCGTCTGGCGAGTGTAATAAGCGCGCGCGGGCGCGAGTGTGTATGTGTGTGGGGCTTGTCACACACGAACTGGCGTTACTTTCTTTTCGTGCGTCAGCCTGTCACGTGATTGCTCATTAACGTGATCACGTGGATTCTACAAGGAACGTGCCAGCTAGAAGAGAAGTAGAATCGAAAGCGACCGTCTCTTGGCAGGGATCTCTGACATTACGTAATGGGACAGTTGGGATTGAAATCCGGCATCTTATGGGGTCATGCCTGGCAGTTAATGATCCGCGAAAGAACGTGATCTTTCGGAATTTTTCCTTGTAAAAATCAATACACTAGGGGGAGGGGGTGCTATGCAACCGTAAGCCTAATAAAATGAAGTAACATTTTCCTCTTTCACAAATAAAGATACAGTGAAAAAAAATTTTCTGGGGAAAATTAAAGCAACATTTTAGCTTTATTTTCATTTTTTTTTTTTTTTTGTCAAATTACATCATATTATCCAACTCCATGCCCAGCAGAAAAGTGACTGGAATATTAAAATTAAAAAATTGTATAAACTGAGATGAAAAATAGATTATCTTCCATATAGCATACAATTTTTTAATAATTTTGACAAATGAGAAATTGACTCTTCAAATCAACAATATCTTTCGTTGAAAAAAATCAACTTTAACTTCTTATATTCGTAGTTTTTCATTCTAAAAAAAGAAATGTGAAAATAAAGCTCAACTGTTACTGAAGAAATGGTCCCCAAAAGTCTTTTTAGAGACAAGAGTTCGTTAATAGTTTAAAGATACATAAATTCTGCACGTTGTAAAATGGCTGTCCAGCAAAATCTTAGAGTCGCATAATTCGTTCGTAAAGTATGAAACGCACACATCAAAATGATTCACGAGTGGGTGAAACAATAGCGTGGACGTCGACTTTGCATAGTAATCTATTCAACATGGAACGCGCGAGTGCCATCAAACATCTTTTTCTACGTCACGATGACATTGTATTAATGCCTCGCGTTTAGTGAGCTGTTGTTTCGCATCGAGGATTGTTTATTGACTGTCTGACGCGGAATGATAGTTTCCACTGACGCGCGAACGTATTTCCGAGTTATTTCATGTCTGACATAAGTTGACACTTTCTACTGAATTGCCACACAATTTTTCACAGGTTTCTAAATTTATTTCTATTTTAATTACCATTTACAATAGTAATTTAATTTTTAATCCGAGTCTTTAAAATTTTCAATTTCTTGTCGGTGATAATAAAGTTTTTGAATTGAAGATAATTGATTTATTCTTTAATTGTAATTTCTTATATTCGTCGTTATTTCAACTCACAAAATAATTATTTACCTTCACACTCCCTTGTGTAACGATTTCGTTATTCGACGGGCACAGATTTACATAAATTTTTGCAACGATATTGTTGAGAAAATTAATTTACACTTCGGTATTGAATAATATGGTAATTAACGGTTTTATTCAAAATTATTTTAATTCTCGTGCAACGGCTGTCGTTTAGGTGTGCAGAGATTAACAACACAGGATTGTTAAAAGAGATTTGTCATTTAAAGGTTAAAAAGAACGCGCACGAATGTAGTATTAAGGGATCGTCGGCTCCACGCGTTAAAAATATCACCCGCGTGCGTACATTAACATATTAATTAACTCCTGCGATAAGCGTCATACAAACCGACATGATCACGAATGAGACACGTGTCTGGCGATTACAAGTTATTTATAAAAATACCCAAGGATTCCCCAGCGTCATTTGATTGCGTCTATCGATCCATGTCTCGAACGATTCAGAGTGATCTGTTTATCGTTTACCGTGCGAACTTTTTCTGAATTAATTTTAATCTAATACTTTCACATCCACAAACAACTGGACGCTAATTATAGAAGCACGTTCAAAACAATGACGCCGTTTGCTTCGAATTCCGCTTAAGAGTCTCGAACGTCCAAGAAAATAAAAATTTAATTACAAAATACAGTAGGCACATTTATTTCTTCTCTTGGCAATTTTATCGAGTCGAAAACGATACGTCCTCAAATTGTTTAAATGCTTCCACTGCTTCCTATTACATTATTTTCAACCGATAGGAATTATCCAAAGTAGCTATTTTTGTTTAATTACTGTGTTGACTCAGAAAATTTTAATTTTGTATAAAATTCGCTGTCAGCCTATTGCATTATTTCCAACCGATTATAATTACAGTGAATTATTTTTATTTAACTACTGTGCCTTCGATTGACTCGGAAAATTTTAATTTTGATTAAAATCCACAGTCAACCTATCACGTTATTTTCAACCGGTTAGAACTATCGAAAGTAATTTTTATTTAACTATTGTACTGACTTAGAACATTTTAATTATGCATAGAATCCGCAGTCTAATAATTACCGGATAACAGTCTCCTAACGGTTTAACCGAGATTGAAAGCGACTGTGCATGCGCCGGCTTGTGCGACGCATGATGTAATCAACATCGAATTAACAAAGCTGTCGGCGTTAAGGGTGTCGTCGGAGATTGAGTTCGCATCGGCGAAAGGGCGAATCCCAGCCCTTTGAAACCATGGCGAAGCTCGCGGGTAAATTGCCGTTGGAACGCAAGCGGACAGAGAGCCTCGGAAGACAGGCGAAGCAACAGTTTGCTGCAATTTTGTATGCTCATGCACAGTTTCCGTCGAACGGGGAAAATCTTGGAAAAAATGCTCTCAATTCCCAATACACCGCGGATTTTCTGCATTTACGACAAAAATGATCAATCGAAAAATACGAGAAGGAAAATAAACATTTCTCAGTGGCAAAAAACAGAAGACAAAACTTTTCTTTTTCCATATTTTCAATATACCGAAAATACATTTCTTTAATTCCTTTAATATTTTTATCGGATCATTTTATTCTGCTAAAAATGAATCTGAAACGGTAGAAAACGAATTGCTTCTTTTGAAGTCCGTGCGTTCTTCAGTGCAAATAATTTTTTTTTTATTTCGCAAGATCCATACTAGTAAATTTTTCGTGACGATAATAATTGCGGTTTTCGTCGCGGTTGGAACGCGCTCCATTGCAACATTGTCTCGAAAGACGAACGTGTCCAGCGACGACTGTCCTCGCGACAGCTCTTCGACGCGAAGAAGACGTTATCTCGCGAGCCGTTTCGTAACAGACATTGACATTACGGTAAAATGCTCGTTCCCGCGGATCGTCGACCGCATTTCAACGCGTGGATGCAGTTCATTCACGGCCGACGCCTTTTCCTGGACGCCGGCGTCGTTCGAGCACAAGTCCGTATCATCCATGATAACACACTGACACGGTGACTCGACGGAAAACTACCCTAACGGAACTCCCGTGCTCGAGGTATTCGCTATTTATTCCCGGCTTGCGGCGTTCTCCAATTTTTCACGATTTTCTATTTCCCATCTTCCGCAACACAATTTTCTACATGAACAGGGTGTCAAAGTATTGTCATATTTTTCTACTGCTCACACAAATGCATAAATACCGTGTATTTCATTAAAATTTCTAAATATGTACAGTACATTTCATTTTGGAATTTTTGCAACTTTCAATGTTGCATTTTCCACAACACAATTCTCTACATGAACGGGGTGTAAAAGTATTGTCATATTTTTCTACTGCTCACACAAATGCATAAATACCGTGTATTTCATTAAAATTTCTAAATATGTACAGTACATTTCATTTTGGAATTTTTGCAACTTTCAATGTTGCATTTTCCACAACACAATTTTCTACATGAACGGAGTGTAAAAGTATTGTCACATTTTTCTACTGCTCACACAAATACATAAATACCGTGTATTTCATTAAAATTTCTAAATATGTACAGTATATTTTATTTTGGAATTTTTGCAATTTTCTATTTTCTCCCAATCTATACTATTTCATTAAAATGTATCCTATACATAGATATATTTAATTTTAGAATTTTCTGTAAATTTCTGCCATTCTACGTTTTGCAAAAATCGGAATCAATTAGTTCTACTTATCGCATTCAACGCAAGCAACAAACTCTGTCGGTGATGTATATCTACTTTGCTGTGCATTATTAGCTTGTATTATCTACAAACAAGTAAGCCCAATAATTAGTTTAGTGGCAAAATGTTAACACGGTTGTAACGATCCAGAACTGTGATAGAACAAAATTTTAGAATTTACGGTTCCAACGCTGCATGCACCGGTAGCACGATTATCGTGTAAGTAGATTAGGTATGGTAATGGTCAGACAGCTTCGAGCTAGCTACGAATCTTCCCTTTTCACGTTCTCCGAGCAATTAGAAAACCCGAAAATTCCAATAAAATAGCGTTGTAAATTTGATATTTCTATCCTCTTTCTCCAATTAAAATAAAAGATTGTTATTTTACGAAACTGTTATACTACGTTTAGAACACAATGATTCGTGTGATCCGGACGAGCAGCGTGGTCGCGTCGGTGAGAAAACATTCGCCGTAATCTAGCAGGTATGCAGATGCATTTGCGTACGTGTTCATTCGATTATCGATTTAACCGAAGCCACGGGAACCAGTTCTTTGCGAGCAAGGCTCTTACGTAACGAGTTCTCGTACATTGTTCGCGGACGTCATTGGCGTAGCGCGATTATCAGACTTCCTTCTAAGCAGGTGTGACAGATCGACGCGGTCGTGTTGTGGACATGTATCGTGTAGACACTGTACATGGCGTGGAAGAGTCGACGATTATTGGAAAGCTTATTTAGTTTGAGAATAAAATATTTTATTTGTTAGAAATAGAGTACTGGAAATAGTGTGAATTTGAGGGGGTGATTCTGCGCGAGAAAATTAATTTTTATTCGAGATAATAAATATATAAGAAACATCTTAAGAAGGATTATTATCACCTCGTTGAAATTATGAAAGAATTTTATTTGGCTCGCGTCACTCGTGAATAATTTATATTTTCCATAAAAATCCGCAGTCTGTTGTTAGTAGTTTGGATATAAATATCAATATTCTTCACTGTGCACAAGAAACTTGTTCTCTTAAAAATAAAAATTTCGGAAACTAACTAACATTTTAGTAAGTTGGAAAATTTCGGTGTCTACTAACAAGAAACAGGTATTTGCAGCATTTTAGCTGCCGCGTACAATTCCGGAAAACGCGAGAGACACACGGCGTTCTCGTTTCGGGCGTCTGGTTACAAAAGCCGTCGGGTTGACGTTACACATTCCGCGACTGGTTTTCGACGTTACACGACGTTAAATAGACGGGCGAGAGCCGCGCCGGCATAGAATTGGAAATTACGGTCGGCATTACAACGAGAGCCTTCCAGATGTATAGTGTTACGCGGGCGTCGAGTCGAGTCGAGTCGAATCGAGTCGAGTCGAGTCGCGAGGCTTCATTCAAATCGAACAGATTTTCTCGTCGGAGCGGGTCGCTGCATAATGCAACAGAGAAGGGAATCGTAAACAACATATCAAAGCAAGGTGTTCGATTGTTCGCAGCGTGCCGAAGCCGGGGTTGTGAAAGGCTACACCTCGGGGCTCCGTTTAGCCCGTTATCATAGCGTGCCGCCGAACCTACGACGGATCAGCTGTCCTTTGAAATAAAAGTACGGTACTGCTTCGATGCGTGTACAACGCTTCAAAAGATTCCGCTAGACATTACGCGTCCTTTAGGATCGGATGAAAATTTCGTCCTTCGAATTTTTATTTTTATTGTAAAATTGATTAAACATTTTGCTGAAGTGACATTTATACATTAATGTAGAGACTTCGATAAGTGTCTCAGAATTTTTTCAGATTTTTTTACTGCCTGGAATAATAAACATTCAGGCCCGGGAGTAAAAGACTCGTAATGCAGAACGCGTTAGTAAAAAAACAATATTGCTGGCGATGTGTTCATTATTTTGCTTAAGTGACATTTATACATTAATGTAGAGACTTCGATAAGTGTCTCAGAATTTTTTCAGATTTTTTTACAGCCTGGAATAATAAACATTCAGGCCCGGGAGTAAAAGACTCGTAATGCAGAACGCGTTAGTAAAAAAACAATATTGCTGGCGATGTGTTCATTATTTTGCTTAAGTGACATTTATACATTAATGTAGAGACTTCGATAAGTGTCTCAGAATTTTTTCAGATTTTTTTATAGCCTGGAATAATAAACATTTAGGCTCGGGAATGAACGACTCGTAATGTCCTAGTATAACAGGTCCATTAAGTAAAAAATAATAACAAATAATTTTGAAAATATTGGGAAAAAAATGGGTTAAATCTTCACTGATTGGTAGAATAAATTGTATTGTCTACGAATCCCTTTTGATCGAATTATTTGAAACACGTATTCGGATATGATCAGTTCGGATAATTGAGGTTCTACTAAACCGTGAATTAAACAGGCAATTAAGCTTCGAATTGTGTCGTGTTTGGGCTCATTTTAATCAGAAAAATGTGACCGATGCTTTAATAAAACTTTCACCAAAAAATAATTAAGAATAAAGCTGGTCTATTGCAGGATTAATATTATTTGAACAATGTTGCGCAGGTATTTCCTCAATTTTGGGGCGGTGTTACAGCGAAACCGTGTTGCAAAAGCAGTGCATTAGTAAAAGGACACCAATACCCTTAAAAACTGCAATAGAACGATCGGCTTCGAATGGAAAAACGTCAAACACGTGTAAAAATCCGGGGATCGCGAGGCAGCGTCAATCATCGACTCGATCTGCGATTCTATAGCTTAATTATCGAACGATAATCGCTGGGTTGAAAAAGGCATGGTGGCCTGGGAGGCAAGTGTCCTGTCGACATAACGGCGTCGAATGAAGTCAAAACACTCGAGAAATTTCGCGGTAATTAAGCGCACCAGTTACGTGATCGTTGCACAAAGAAGGCGCGCGAACGAAGTCTACGGTCTCTCGCGAGAGAGAGAGAGAGAGAGAGAGAGAAAGAGAGAGAGAGAGACGATTTCTACAATGTTTCAATTTTATACAGGGTGTCCCGCATACCGTGGACGACCGATTGCGAAGTAATTTTCCACGCAAA
>CM052114.1:2047011-2062665 GCA_028454245.1 Halictus quadricinctus | reverse complement strand
AAATCACAAGTGTACTTCAAATACCAATAAATATGTGTGCAAAATCCCAGTGCAACGGGTTCGATAGTTCTCCTGAAATAAATTCCCAAAAATTCGTGTAAAAACGGCCTGGAAAACAAGAACCCTTAATTAATTAGTTTGCGGAATCGGCCCACCGTGCACGGTGTATAAATAGTGATTTTGATTATATTATGTTCTTGTTGTCTAATGTAATCTACCGTTCGAGTATTCCACGGCGGATCCTGTCCGGACATCCGGTTAACCGAGACAATATTTATCTTTGGATCCCGGTTGCGGAATCCGAATACGCGGTCAGTGGAGTTTCCTCGTGTTACGATTGCGTGTATCGTGAAATTGACATAAGCGTTCAGTATATTTCCACATTAATTGGCATTAAACGAATTATTGAACGGAGAAACAATTTAATCTTCCATTTCTTCCCCTTGAAAAAATTTTATTTTCCACCAAAAACACGTCTACTATTTAAAACTCACTTTCGCCACGGTCATTAAGAAAACACGCGTGTCAAAAGTTTTTGCGAACAGAGTATGTTCTAGCAAAGTTCGATCAAAATCGGTGATTGCATATTACAAAACCAGAGAATCCGATTTCTAATGTTCCTATCAGTCGCGACGTCCATGAATGTTCGCGCAAACAGAATAGATAACGGTCGGAGAGCTGTGTCATTAGATGACGTGGAAATGGCGACTTCGCAAGTCGCACTATCATCGCAAGAAAGTCGGTTTCGCAGGTCCGGGCGTGCAGAAACATAGTCAACGAAAGTAGGAAGTGCGCGAGATGAGTGAAAGGACCAGTTTGCAATGATATTACGAGCGGGGATCGTGATCTCAAGAAAGAAAAAATAAAACAACAAAGATTGATAACAATGTGTGCTACGTGAACGTTCCCCAGGAAAGGAGGAAGTGAAAGCTAAAAATCAGAAATAAAGAAGTATTATTATTGGATCAGGCCAGGGCCTCTCAGGGTGTATAGCAGTGAGGATAGTCCTGTGACTCTTATCTGCTAGATATTTGGGACATATATCTGTTCGAGTGTAATCGATTTCTTCACGATTTTTTGAAAGAAAACAAAATGGTTTACTTCTAAAGATTAACGGAAAGAGTAACGTTTGCAGTATATTTAGCAATTTTTCTTCATTATTTATTGAATTACGGATTTGACTTTTCTGGTAACATGTATACGTCATTATATATGTCATTTTGATGGGCTCGGTAGTGGTAGTGTTAAGAGATATTCCGATTTCAATATTGCGAAATGGCACTATGGAATCAGGAAAATACGATACGGTTAGTATGATTTCCGGTGGAACGAAATTCGCGGAATTCTAGCGTTATATAATGCTTCGCGGTGGAACGCGAAGTAAAAGACGAGACCGAGAAATGACGATCGCATGCTCTCAATGACAAGTAACAAATCAGCTACCCCTACCGTAGGGGTAGTTACAGGGTGAGCACGGAATTATGCTCCATTTCTCCCGATCTGTTTAACAAAAAATTACGAAAAAATTCACGAACATTCTACCCACCAGCACGCGCGAGTGTGAATTTTTTCCGAATTTTCGACGGCACGATCGATTTTTCAAAAATTCCTGAAACCTGTAAAAGTTCCTTTTGTTCGAAAATTTTTAATAGATTGTACAGCAACTCGTACAACTGTAGAGTTGAGGAACCGCGATTATGTTCGGGTCGATCCAACGCTAGGGATCGGGCGAGTTCGTTGATTATGCGAGCATGCGATGCGGTGAGAGGTCCGAGGGAACGTCCGAGGCTCGAAAAGGCGACGCCTTGGTCCCGAGGCGAATCATCCGGCGCAAAGATAATAGGAGGAAAGGAGGAAGTGTGCTGAGACGACGCCGACGCCGACGCCGACGGCGACGGCGACAGCGACGACGACGGCGACGACGAGTGAAAGGCGTGATTGGAAAATTCAGTGGCGAGATTACAACTCGAACACGACGCACGTGCGCGACGTATCGTGTCACGTAATGTCGTTATCTCGATTCGCTCTCCCAATAGGAATCGAGCGGTGATGCACAGGCGAAACGTGGCGAATCGCATTCACTGGCCCGAGACACGAAAGATACCGAGAGCGAACAGAACGTTGGTTGTTGCCCAACTGCCGAGTAACACGACCAGACGTTTTGCACCGGGTCTCGCTCCTTTCCTAGCACCCCGATGCATTCGCGACACGTGTACACCGACTTCCCGTTGCATTCTCCTCGAGACGCTCAGCTTCATAAATTCTCCTCCGACCGGATCCGCGATCAACGCTCCCGAAACCGAGAATCATGCTGCCAACAACACGTGGACCATACACGAATTATTTATATATATTTAAATGAATTATGTCATCATTTTGACTGTATTAAAATTGCTTAAGACCATGCGAGAAGGGTGAACCGCGAGTTGGATTCATGGGGTATACCCCGCGGCAGTGGGGATAGTTCTGTGACTCTTAGCGGCGAGATAGTTGGGACATATATCGAGAAGACACTGTACTCGGTGGTAACATACTTCTTAACCCTTTTTGTAACAATGTAATTGCTGTTTAGGACGCTCCTTTATTTAAAATATTTTTCCAACTGCTTGTAGACACATTAATCCTTTCATTTTATTAATTCGCCGAGAGCTAATTGCGGTGCTGGATCAATAATTAGAAGATCAGAAGAACCACTCTTGGTGCCACAGAAATTTTCTGAATTTTGTGTTTACTCTATATATGTCGCAAATTCTTAGCCGATAAATGTCCCAGAACTATCCCCAATGAGGTATACTCCGCGAGGGGCCAAGAAGCTGGAAGGACCTGTGGGATAAGGTCGCGTGGATCAAGGAATACGTCTAGCCGATACATGTCCCTGGCTAGACCCGTGTTTTGGACATATATCGAGTAACCACTGTAATAATATTGCTAGAAATGTTAATAAACACTTTCCAGTCGAATGATCGAGAATGTCTAAGAAATTGTGCAGGTCCACACCCTCTCTTTTAAAGGGGCCGCGAAGTCTACGACCCGAGAGTCAGCTTTCCCTTTTCTATTAGCCAAGGTGAATCGTGTTATTTCGTGACGCGATGCTCGCAATGACCCGTCAGCACAGCCGCGCCATCAAACAAGAGCATCATCATCGATGCTGCGAGCGGGTCACGCCATCCTAAACGCGTCAGCCTTCTAAAATGTCACCGTCCAGGACGCCATCTCCCCACAGATCATTCCGTCACTCGACTGACTCGAGTATAGTCCGTTCAGGTCTCTCTCTACCGAATAGGTAGCCCCGCATCCGTAACACGTCGAAAGCCGTTCCGGAGCCACTGTCTTATATCGAGAGAGCATCGCACTTGTTCCTAATTCTCGATACATGGCAACAACACGGTTCCTGTCAGCGACGTGTATCATCCAGGTATACCCCGCGGTAGTGGGGATAGTTCCGCGACGTTTATCGTCGAGACCTTGGCAACATATGACGGCGCAGAACGCAGTAGGACTCGCCACGACGAGACGCAGAAGCGGCTCTCCCGGAGTAGATTATTTGATTTGTGTCAGCTGTTCGATCGCGACGCGCCGCGGAATGACAATCGGGTCCCTTGAGGTTAACCGTTGCGCATAACGCGCGCGCTTAGGAGCATCTGTTTTTGGCACGTCGACGCGGCTAATTGCGCAGTCAACAGGTTGCTCGCGATCGTGAACGCGAACCGTGGCAAAAATCACGGTTAAATAATCGGAGGCCGGGAATTAATTCGCGACGGTATGTGTGTGTGTGCAGATTGCAACACACGCCGTTTCTTCTTCGCATTCTCCCGTCGCCTAGCATCATGCCTGAGATCTCTTCAATCTCTTGTTTGTCGTGCTGCCGCACGGCCCGATCGTGTATTGTTAGAACGATTACGAAATCCCATACTCGAGAATACGCGCGCGGGACGCTCGTGTGATGCGACCTAGGGCAACCGTGTTCGTCGGCAGAGTGCAACAGGCTGTTCCTCCTCGACGCTAACATAATCCGTGGTCTGGTCTCTCTCTCTCTCTCTATCTCTCTCTCTTTTTCTCTCGGAACTTTTACGGCCTCGCCCAAGCGCGATGCCGTGTCGCGTCGTCGCCGATAAAATCGCATTATTCTCTTTTCGGTATTTCACTTTCCGTGCCTTCCTGCCCCGTCCCCCCTCCCCGCCGGTCAACAAGATCGAAGGTTACGTCATTACACGCGGTGTCATCGGTAGACTGTAGATCAGCCTCGCGGCGGGCAAGGGCGCCCCGCCGATGACCGCGGGCACAGCCAAGGGCAACGTGACGTCAACAAAGGCAGAGCCATCTCAGGCGAAAAAGAAGTAAACACACGTACAAAGTCGCGGCGAACGAACGCAAACCTGTGCGTCCGGACGAAGCACAGCAGGAAGTTACGACGAATGAAGTATGGTTCGCAAAACGCGCTTAAGAAATCCCATAAGGAAAGTTGTAAATCAAAAACGGACATTACGCGACGCCCTGGCGAGCCTGCCTGTTTAATGTTTTCTCGAACGTTCAACAGCAATAGAAAACGGTGTTGAAGATGCGCCACAACCAAAAGAAAATGTCGGATTTAAAAACTAGAAAAATGCTAGTACATTGCGCGAAAGAATTTTTCTAATTGGTCAGAAAATGCTCCGCGAAATAAAATTTCCGATGTGGGAAAGGAAGAGATCAGAAGTGGAAAAAGAAGGGAAACCGTGAAAAGGGAAAAACTCGCAGTCCGACGAATCGCAAAGAGTTGGACTAAGACAAGAGGAAGGTCAAAAGGCAACTGGACGGAGTCGGAAGGATCTATATAATTATATGTTGCCGAGGTAATGAAAGCCCTTGTAATAACGACAGGATAACAAATAACTACCATTTTTATTACCGCCATTACTGCACACCACGAGATAAGAGAAACACTTGTTACGTTTCTTTTCGCGTTCGAATTTTAAATGCCATAGTCAGACGAAATGATACTTCCGAGCTATGACCACAAACGCTAAAAAGTAGTCCTTGCAAAAAACATTCACATCCTTTTCCCGCGTCCGACGCAAGAATAAATATACAAATAATAAATATTTGTTAAATCGAAAAGAAATTGATAAATTGATTTAGAAATTTTTTTTCATTGGTAATGGGTTAATTATTTGTTCGAAAAATATGATACAACGCCCACATGTGTTTTGTAAACAATAATAAAATAAAAATGTTCAGATAAATACTACCGATTGAGATTTTTGTGTTGCCGTTCGCTATTTGGAAGTCGGCTATGGTCTATTCGAGTGTGTGCGGCTGTTCTATGAAAGCATGTTTGTCGAGTATGTTCGTGGTGGTGCAGCTAGCTGAAAAGGAACTTTTCCCGTGGAAAACATTTCACGTGGCGAGAGCAGCTGTATGGCAACCCTATTCTACCCCCATTGCAACGGTTAGAAGCACTACTGCGATGGCTACCTGCGTTGAGTCTCAACGAACGTATCTTGCAAAATGTGCTGCGCATCAGAACATCGTCGACAATTATAAACTTTATGTCTCAGAATTTTCACGAAAAATAAACTTTCAGACGACACACATCGTTAAACTACCTTTATGCAAAATAAAACTGGTCCATTAGAAGGGGAGTTGCATAAAAATTACTTTATTAATTTTTATTTTAACTAATCCTACCAATAACATTCATGTTTTAAAATCCAGAGTCATTTCATGAACCACCATTAAATTGAAATTGTATTAAGAGAATTTAACAAAAATGTAGACAGTATGAATATTTTCAAATGATTCAAAATGAAGTCGGGATTGATTAATTTGGAGGGCCACGAATTGATTTGTATACCTAACAAAAGCTATTCACAGTTTTACAAGAGAACGGTCGTTAAATCCTGGTGCCTTTGTATTTTATAATAAAAAGAAAGCGAAGCCCGTTTTATATCTTTCCATTAATCTTGTATACACAAAGAAGTAAGCAGTAACGAAAGTTAACAGTCCCGCGAAGCTTTAAATAACTTTAGATAACTCTTGGTCAGAGTTAATAATCGCGAGTGCTAATAAAACTCGTTGGGGGACAAACTGCATCAAATGCAATATAGAACCGGGACACTGGGTCCCGAACGTTTTATTGCATTCTATTCTTTTGCTCTGGCGAAAAGTGATATTTATTGATACAGGGACGTACAAACATTATCCAATAATTCCTAACAGGAGCACTTGTTCATCGGGTCGCGGAAAACCCGAAAGAATAACATGATGAAGTAATTGAACAATTGTAAAAGCAATAAAATGTAATCTAAATTTAATCTAAATTTAATTTAAAATTTTAAATCTGAAAAAAAAAACAGTAACTTTTTCCGAATTTATTGTTATCGAGCTTCCTTTAGACACCGTTTAGTCAACAAAAAATCTATTAATAGACTTCCGGTAGGTAAAGCGTTGAATTGTTGAACTCAAAAAATTAAACAAATAAAGATATGTGCAAAAACGGCGTGAAAACGAGCAAGCATCTCGAGGAACAGGATGCGATAAAATACAAGAGGATAATAATCGACGTGTTTTGTAAGAATCAGTGTTGTCCCGTGTGGGCAATTAACGTTTAACAGATGGATTAACAATTGCCGTGAATAACACCCTCTTACCCATCCGCGCGTCAATCAATTCTGAGAAAATACGCGAATGTTTGACCTTGATCGATTTGAGGCTTCCCGGAAGACAGAGTCGCGGGAAAAACAATTTTCTAATCAATAACGTTAATTTCGTTGACTTTGTAGACATTCGTCTCTCGAACGTAGATATTGCAATAATAAAACAATCTTTAGAGTTCCCTTTTTCTTTTTACTATGGTTTTATGTCGCATCGACTGTTGAGTTGCCTTGTCGTTAACTGGAAATATTATAACTCGGTTGCATTTATGGCAAAAGTGTGAATAGAGGAAACACAAAATAGCAGAAACCTCGGATGAATTTAATATCAAATTATTTACAACGTCTTCAAATTTTTTCGTGTAGCCGCCCTTTCTTGCAACTAATGTAATTTTTATTTTGCATATATACATCGCTCCACTTTAACCGTACACTTTCAGTAATTTATAATTCAATTACGACGAATGAAACTTCCATAAAATTAATTTTTCCACAAGGGTTAAACGATACATTAAATGCAAGTCTGAACCCAAATTATAAATTTTGATTTGATCAAAGAGGAGTTTGAGAAAAAATTCAATTCGTGATTTCCAATTCGTGAATAATGCAATTCAATAGTTTAAAATGATAATTCGCTTTCTAATTACGGTTAAAGTTACGGCGCGTGTATACCTCATGCCACACTTTCAATTTAAAAAAAATTAAAATTCATATATTTGTACGGTGATTTCTAACTCCACGACTTCAATTTTAATCACTAGATTACGAATTTTTATGCATTCATGACGTGTGCGCAAAATTAAATACACGAAAACGTTTACATTCTCAGAAAATAATCTTCTAATCAACAATAACTTAATTGTTAGAAAAGAACCTATGAGAATATCAAAATCGCATAATTGTTTGGAAGAAGATAGTGTACATCTATCATCTGTTCTCCAATGGCAACATGTTGGCAACAACAAAATAGCATTTTATTCCGTTTCAAAGGGAACTAATTTTCCCTCCATTTAATTTAAAAAACGCCTCCTACACGTCCGAAGAAGCAATCGAAGTCATAAATAAATTATTTCGTGTGTGTCATCTATTCAAATTAAATTCGTCATCAATTCGCGATACGTTTCCAGACGCCATTCCGTATTCATAATAACGCGCATCATTTCCAATTACCATTACGTTCCCATTTCAATTAAACTACATCCCTGCACCGCCAGCTTGTGAAAAACGCGTCTCGATTCTTTCGAATTCCTCAAGCTAAAAACTGTGGTATTACGTAACGTCGTAATAACATAACAGATCGAGCATGAAAATATTTATTCCAAATTTAATATTTTTCGAATCGTTCAAAAAGACGCGCGTACAGTCTTTAGGAACAATATTCGATCGCAGCCGTTGCCGCCATATTCGCCAATCCTCGTTCGAATTTCACTATTCCCTAACGCGAGTGGTTTCCTCCGGGAGTGGGGGTAAAATGGGGAAAAGAACCGGCTGAAAAAAAGCTATGTACGGCGAAAGGAAGAAAAGGACTGAGGAAAGGTCGCGCGCCTGCGCGGACGATGCACGTTCTAGAAAGAGCGCGACCGTTCGTATATCCGCGTTTACGGTCGCGTAAGCCCGTTTTAAAAACGCCGTCGGTAACGTAGACCCTTCGATAAACTAGCTAGCCTAACATCGCCACCCGCATACACGGAATAGTTCAATAAATCTCTCCGATTCTGTAACTCGCGGATCTTCTAGAATCGTCGAACGCGCAACCGACGTTCTTCTAGCGCGAAGTAAGGTTAGGTTCGGCAAGCCGCGTTTGAATCGGATCACTAGAGCCGGCCGATCGATACCGTCCAATATGGTGGGGAAACGGATTCCGCTGCCATATGGAGGCCGGTATAGACAACAAGGTATGTATCGTACTTACATCAGTTGCCTCTCGCCTCGCAGTCGTCGGGACGCGTTCGCAATAACACGTTTATTTTTTGTTTTCTTTTTCACCGGTGCGTTCCCCGAGGTGTTTTGGGCGGGTCGCACGGTTTACATATGTGTATATCCGATCCGATTACGTTTCTTCTGGTCCACTGGCGCTTCTGTTTATGCGGGGACGATCGATCACCCACACGTGACCGTTCGCAAAACCGTGCGAGAATAGATTTCGAACGAGAATGAATACGGTGCGAGCTCGTCGAGTCTCGCGCTCGAACAGAGTACGGAACAACACAGACACGCACGCACGCACACACAGTCCTCGGTCCTCGTCACCGACGATGGCAGGGTTCTCTCTCGCAGGTGTAGAGCTCTCTTCCACAAAACAAAAACAAATAGGTAACTTCGAGACGGAGTACTATCGCTGCCCGTCGTCCGTGACGGGCAGATGCGAACGAAACGTAATAGACGGCGAACTAGGAACGAATTCGATCGCAGGTCTTCTCTCCGTTTATATACATATATATATATGTGTATGTATTATGTGTGTGCGTGTGTGTATCTACGTCTGATCAATTCCGGTTTTCACGAGACACCCGTTGACGGTACGGCGTCGCTTGGTTTTGCCCTCGTGGCTTGTTGGTAAACACACAAGAAGTCACGGGAAGGAGGGGATTTCGAGCGCGAGAACCTTTCGAAACTCTCGCCGTTTGCGAGAAACGGTTATAGCGCGCGATCGAGAGAAAGAACCTCGGCGGATTTCCAACGTTTGATTTACACGTTCGACAGCACACAACAAGTCGCCGCGGCGAACCAATTGACACTGACAGCCGCGTTCAACTCGAGCGCGCACGCACTCTAACGTCCTCCCCCTCCCGCCAACCCCCCCCCCCCCAACCAACCGTTCCCCCCCCCCCCCGCGAGATGCCTGTCACCTTCCCTCTTGCCGTAGACACCTCACTCCCACCACTCGGTTTCATTGCCTTCTATCCTTCTCCCTCCCCGACGAACGTCGGCGAAACGTCGTCGGCGTTTGGCTCCTCTCTATCTCGTCCGTTTCCAGATAGATACACGCGCTACTGACTCACACCGCGCGACTCTGATTTTGACGTATGCGTTTACACGCGCGCGTCTTCTGCCAGAGGATGGCACGAAAGAATGCCGGCCGGCCAACGATAACCGACTGCCCCGACGAACGATCATACGTATTTTTAAATATTCGGTAGCCTTTCGTTCAGTTTTACGAGAGTAAGCGATGCGGACCGTACTGTTTTAACCCGCACGGCTAGGTGGGGGTCCCGAGATCCCGGTCACGTAGACGACTGATAGTAACATGACTGGTGCAAAAATTATAATAATCTATTCAACTCTCACTTGAGTTTTGCTTAACAACATTCACAAATTGCAGAGACCCCACTATAACACGGTTTCTCAATTTATTTTTTGTAACTGTCGAAAAGATCTCTGCCGTAACTGTCGTATTTTTATCCCCACCACTGGAGGATCCCCCTTGGAGACAGTCAAGCGGTAAACATGCTCAGTCAGGCTCTATCGGTGAAACTCGCACTAATACAGCGAAGCAAAATATTGCAACTTTTCTAATTTTTCATTTTTTTTTTATCAAACTGTTTTCATCCCATTCGTCTCGTTTTTCTAAGTAAAATGATACCAAACACGATACAGTTACGGCCATAATTACTCGTGTAACAGCGACGTTGAAAGTCCGAGTATACCTCTACCGTAAATGTCAAGTCAGTAATTGTGATCGTAACTGTATCGTGTTTGGAGTCGTTTTAATCAGGAAAACGTGACGAATAGGACGGTGAAAGTTTCGTCGATGAGAAACCAAAGACGAGGAATTTTGATTTTTCAATTTGAAAGCTGTTTACCGAACGCTAGTCGAGTATTGAGAATTGTGTCGGGAATATTTTGGTGCGCAAAGTGTTTCGAACAGTGCGGCCAAATTGGACCGTTTGAATCGACTAGGTCAGATTAAACGTGGCAGGTTAATTGCTCGAATCCGCAGGAACTTTCACGGTAACGATAGGCGGACAAACCCGAGCGATTTTCACGAAGCGAATTCCCTGCCGACTCAAATGTCATGCGTCATAGACAGCATCACTCGAGCTAAAGGTTATTTTGAGTTCGATTGTTGCCTCAGCTTTCGAGCCGGTATCGCCTACAGTTGCTGACCAATGGCACTGTCACAGAATTTATTCTTTCGCAAATTTCTTGGGCGGTCAAACGGATTTCAGAAGCGCGAAGTCGCACAGAAGCTGTTGCGCAATTACTCTTAATTACGGAGCAATTAACTTTTGATGTTTAAGAGCACCGGGACCGCTTTGTGCGCTTCCTACGTGAATAAACATTTCATGAATTGTGGAGCTCTTATCTGGTCGCAGCTGTCACAACGCTTTCGTAACATGAGCGATGGTTTACAACGATAGTAGTACCGAATGCACGGTATTTTTCTATCATGGAATAGTCACGATTTATTCTTAAGCAGACACCGAACTCCTCTGTTTTGTCTAACCTTCGTATAAGGTCAATTCTATCTTCAACTATTTAACCCTAGAGCATTAATCTTCGCTATGCCGCCTGCCATTTATCTCTTTTCTGTAATGACCGATTATAATCTCCAATGAAACATAAATAATTATACCTATCGATGGCAATAGAATATCATTTATTCGAACCGTGATAGAACCGGCAAGCTAATCCGCACTAAAAAATTTCCATGAAAATTTATGTTGAAAATATGCAAAAATACGTTTACGGTAATTTGCTTATCATGCTTTTCTGACGTAGCAACATTGGGAATGGACATGGTTAAACGGTGAATGACATTGAACAACATACAAATATTCTGAATCTATTGTAGGAAACAGAAGTTGAATAAAATCGTATTTCTCCTTTAAATAATTTTGACTTCAAGAGATTGTGACAATATTCTCAAACTGTTCCAATGTCTTTGCATTTTAATCAAAATTGTCCACCTATTAATTATCCTTAAAAAAATTACCGGGAACACGTGTCCAGATAGTGCAGAGTATGCTCAGTTCGGATAATCGAGGTTCCACTAAATCATGGATTAAACGAACAAGTAAGCTCCGAATGGTGTCGTGTTTGGTATCGTTTTACTCGGAAAAGTGGCGCGAATACGTCGGCAAAAGTCCCGTCAAGAAATAATTAAGAACAACAAAGTTTTCTGTTATTGAATTAGCATTTTTGCGTTGCTACCGAGTTCGCGCGTTTCTCTACGCCGGGGGTTGTGGGCATAAAGAAAAATGGGACATTGACAAATTGAACGAGATGCTAAGAAAGTTGAATGTGATACTGGCAAATTCAAATCAGATACCACCGGTACAGATCGAAGCGGTTAATTGATCGTTGAACTTCCCCGAAGTTACGGATCAGTTGATCCGGTAGAGTTTCGCGTGGAAAGGAGAGTATTGCGCCCACGTTAATTTTGTAACGTTTCGAGCGGTTTCTAGAATTGCGATACTACGGTCATCTATAGCCGGGATGTCCATAGGCAATGACTCTCCGACAAAGCCAGTTAAATATTTCCACATCGACGGAAGTTTCAAAGTGCTGTCGCCCTAGTTTGACACGCGGTCTTCCCATTCGAATAGAAATTTTCTAGATCGATGCTGGCTCTATGGACTGGCTAGTTTCTTCCGGCACGGTAGCCGTCGGGGCACGTTCACGCAGAAACCCATTCCGGGGTGCACGCGGAAAAAGGAAGACGGTAATTAATGCAATTAAGATGCAACGTGGCCGAGAGCTGTATCCGAGCGCGCGCGCGCGCACACACGAGCACGTGCAAAGATCATGCGAATTAAATGTGCACGCAAAGAGGAGCGTGGTACAGCTCTCGTAATGTCCGCATAATATTTTCATAATATTCGAGCACGATAAACGGCCACGATAACGGCGCACGCGTTTATCGGGCTCGGGCTAGAACTCGGGCCTACGTCGGGCCGCGCCGCCGCCACCGCCGCCGCGCCGTATCCCGCAATTTCTCTATTGCTGAAGAAAAAAGCAACGTGATACGAGTAACTACTGGTTTTAATTGGCTGCCGGAGGAACGGGGGGAAAAAAACGTGTTAAATTACACGCGCTCGAGAAATAGTTTCCAACTTTCGCGGCAGCTCGGGGATTCTCGTTGCAGGAAATTCTTAACGCGAATGCTGCGCTGCAACCTCGGAATGCGTTCGCGTGTGCGTTAACTCCGAGTTATAATACTGTAATTCTGCAAGACAGACTTCGTAATTATCGATCTTTATGGATCCTTGTGCGAAAGAAAAATTATCGGCGCTACTCGCGCACACCAGGAGCGAAATAAAAACTTTGTTCTTTCATAATCTCTAATTAATCCGCTTTAAATTGCACTTACTCGCATTTGTCGTTCTTGTCGGCTCCAATCGGGGGATTTAATTCTAATGGTTTTACAGTAGGAAGAGGAACAGAGGGCACGTGAAGGTCACCTTGAACTTTTTTAACGAAACTATGTACTTTTTAGTGCACCGGTCGATGCGGTTTATTCATTTTATTGTTTCCTATGAAAAATTGTTAACCTTATCATACAGAAAATTAGTTTTGTATTTCCAATTCTGTAAAAACGTAGGTTAAAGGACCCAATTATCGTGGGGGTTGTGTTAATTGTACCCATGTTAATTGTACTTATATTTAAAGTATAGGCACAGTAATCGTAACATAGCGTGTAACATGCATAGTAACTGTTGTCAAACAATCTAAATTCCAAGAACAGACACCGGCTGCAAAACTTCTAGTTTTATAGTAAACGCTTTGTGCTCCCTGCTAAGGGTACAAAGTGAACAAACTAAGTCCACCGTATTGATATAGTGAATATTCTATATCGCGACACGTATTTGAGGCTGCGTAGGGACACCATTAGCCTAACTAGTTGCTTCTTTCTTTCTCCTTTAATTACGATTCGCGTATTATTAGACAGAGAGGCACGTCGGCGGAGTTTCAAATTGTAGGTCACTCAGTTATCGCGGGTTATTGACTCTACATCAGATCGTTACTTTCACGTCACAATGTTGGTCGAGCTTTTCAATGAAAACCGTGCAATTTGTCTATTCCCGGTCTTTGTCCGGTTATAAGATTCGTGGCAGTTCGAATTCTCCCTTGGCGACATTGTGGATCCCTGTTGCAAAATAAAAATTGTCGAAGCGGAAATGAAAACCCATTGCCTCTTGTAATAATTTTAATCAGTCGAGGACAATATCTATAACAAAACGGGTTTTCAAGAAATATTTTTTTTATATTTTTTGGAGGAAAATACGTTTCAAAAAATTGATAAAAAAAGCTCCGAACGGTCCAGGGCAACATCGATTTTACAACTGCGAAACAGATTCATAAATAATTTGTAATCAAGGATAAACAGCGCTGTTTCCTTATAGGCTGATACGGAGGTATTCGAGGACGGTTCGAGAAAACAGAAAACTGAACCGGTCTTCCCATGGTGTTCTTCAGGGTGGAATGTTTCAGGGCCAGATTTACGACACTGTAGACACGCGACTTGAAAAGAGAATTTGTACTTCCTCAAGCCATTTTATCCCTCGTAGTCGTATTTTGCCACGGAAGATGGTTGGACGTTTAACATCCTTGGAACTAACGGTATGAATAACGAACGCTGGACTCCTATGGTGGACGTAAATGTTGCACGAAACTGGTTAGTGCACTATAACGATAGCAACCGAGTGTCCTCCGTTTTCTAATAATGCTTATCTGTCTTCCAATTAACAGGAAGATATCGTGACGAACAAACAACTCACCTATGGCGCCAATACGCTTGACATATTGAGTAGAGGAGGGAATAATCGAAAACTATATCCAACAATTTTTCTTACTCCGAGATATGACTAGTGGACCTAAAAACTGTCTAATAATTCATGATGGAGAATAACAAATAATCAAATTGATGGGACATAAATTAGAATTGCAGAGCCCCGGTCGAAAAGGCAGATTTCAAATTTTTTCTTTCAGAATTCGAGAAATATTTTCTTGGGAAATCCTGCTGTTATTATAAAGGAATGTACTGGTAATAATACAGCTCGAATCGGTTGGTTGAATTTGCAAAAATTTCGCTTATCGCGAAGAGCGTTCGAGCAGCAATGTTGCGAACGCAGTGATGAGCGGGAACGCACATGATCGGGACCAACAAACGAAAGAGCAACGAATGGCGAAGAGCATCGTGCTCGGGAGCACGGGCGAAGTGAAGGTGTCGATGACGTAACGTGCGGCAACCACGAGAGATACGTGGCTGGGTGGAGGGGGAGCGTCAGTGACAGTAAAGCGGGGCAGCGGGCAACGTGTCACGTGAGAGGACGAGGGGTAGGGGACAACGCATCGGGTGCGCGCAAGCGCAACGACGCGCAACGTTTGTGGTGCGCACCGCGTTGTGCTCTGCTGCGCCGTCGCTTAGGCTACGCTTAGGCGACCGTCAAGGACGTTCGCGCTCGGTTCTCCGTGTCGAAGGAGAGAAAGAGTACAGATTAGGAATTATTCGCATAGTTAGGGCACAATGGTTAGGGGCACAGAACGCTCTGTGGACTCCACAGGGCCCCGATTTACACCATTATGTCAATGTATAATTTAGGCAACTATTTTTTATTTCTAGGCTTCACAGAGCCCCGATTTACCATTATGTCGGTGCAGAATTGAGTCAACCACTTTTACTTGTCACAGTCCACAGGGTTTAAATTTGTCATTATGTCGAAGCATAATTGAGTGAACCATTCTTAATTTGTGTTTAATACCTACATGCATTTTATGTTACATGGAAAATTTACCATTTAGTGCAAACGAATATTCTTAGAAATATGTTGACTTTGTGATTTTTGGTTTTTTGATGCCAGTAAGACGGTTCTTTCGTGTGCCTCTCTTCCGGGGAACTATAACTCCTACAATTTTAAGTATTTCGACTTCAAAAAATTCTGTTGTATGGTCCAAGTAGTGGCAAATGTGTGTGCAAAAGCTTGATACAGAGCAATTATCTGGTTTCTTCAGAAAAATTTCCAAAAATGACGAACCAAAGGTCCCCTCAGCCCTTTTGCATTCTTCAAGTGAAGGAACT
>CM052114.1:2032186-2046911 GCA_028454245.1 Halictus quadricinctus | reverse complement strand
CGAATGCACTTCAAATACCTGTGAACGTGTGTGCAAAATCCCAATTGAAAAGGTTCAGTAGTTTTCCTTAAAAAAATTCCTAAAATTTGTTGAGAAATTAATGAAGGGTGTAGCCTGGTTTTGAGTACGATTTTTTAGAACAACTGTTAGGAATTTCTAAGGTAGCAGAAATCTCAACTTGACAAACCGATCGTACGATGACGTTGCGCAAGACAGCGTTACGGGCACGAGCAGTATTATTTCGTAACTGTTTCTGCACTATATTCGCGAGCATTTAATCCGTGATAACTCGCGTTCAGCCGTGATCGGGAAACACGGTATTTTCGCATTGATACCGGTACGAAATTATGCGACCACGTTCTCCAGCAATCGGCGAACAGATGTCCGTGCCGTTTGTATAACGCGACTGCAAATGCCACTTCGGGAGTAACGAAATATCGGCGATATGCAATAAATCTTCGCGAGTTCAAAAGTTCAGTGTCAGATAGCCGGACGTTTCCAGCAAAACAGCTCCAGGTTTTCGAAGTACCATTGTCCCTCACATTGTTGCATCCGATGAAAATTTACTTAAAAAATGTACACAGCTTTCGACACATTCGCGAAAATTCGCCCGACACTTATCATATAAAGAATTCGAAAACAATAGCTTCAGGAATAATAGCTGTTGAATTTTTTAATTTTTTAGCATGAACTCAGTTTAAAACCATAATTCCAGGCGCATCTATTGATCAACGGATATATTTTTCGTGAATAAAATATTCTTTTTATATTGACACTTAAATGAAATTAATAATTCCAGGTTGAAAATATATTTTTTGCGGCTCGAATAATTTGATGATCGGGAGCGTTGGACGTTTCTCGAGATCGAAGCCGTTTAAGGGAATACGTTAGGCCACGGTTAGGCAGTCGGCTACAGTGAGAACAAGCAACAAAGATTTATGGCAGGCCTTCTGATGAGCGTGGGAAGCGTCACCACGGTTCGCACAACCGCAAACTGTATCAGTTTTAATTGCAATCCCAAATGGTAGCACGTAACAGCGTTTGCTGGGTAACTCAGTTGGCTGTGACTTGAGCAAGAATTTCATCTTCAATCTCGGGCGATGTTGTTGAACAACTTTAGCAACCGTGTTTGCCGGGACTACAAGCGATATTATGCTGGGTGACTCTGGAAAACTGGGTTAGGCTGCGAGCCTAAGTAACGCTGCGAGATCAAAGTCTTGTTAATTTAATCGCTTTTTCCCTTTGTCCAACGAGTTTTATCTTCCTCGAATTCTACGCGTACCGAATTAGTACATTTGAATCCGTTAGAAATTTGTTTAAACAAATTCCCATAAGATTTGCTATGTTAATCCTACCCAGCACTGAAACTGATTATACAGTCAAAAAAATATAATAAGTATAATGTAATATAAAAATAGGTTGGTGAAATCCAGTTTGATTTTAATTATTACGTGTCATTAAACGTATCCTGAAATATTGTGCAAAACGGATGGGAATCGGTTATTACAAGGGTCTGTTCCCATAATCCATAACGGCCGCCATTGTTAACCAATATCTCGCAGTTGAAGGGTTTACCGGGTTGAGCCGTATCTTGAATGGAATTCGAATTTATCGTCGCCGTAATGAGATTAATTAAATCAATATCGACCGGGGCCATCTGGGCTAAGTCGAGCGCAGTTTGTTCCCCTGGTAACCGCATAAACGTCTGACGGACCTCAGCCTTGTCGGGGAAAGTGAACCATTGCGTCCTCGAAACGGCTCGATACACCGGAAACATTGAAAACACGAAGTACTGGTGTTTTATAAAATTTTTAGATTGCGGATCTTTATGTGACAGAAAAATGTGAAAAAGAATACGAAAAGTTGGAAAAGTTGTAAGACAAAACAACCTATATAAGGTGTCCCAAAAATGTTGTACTCCCTTGAAATGATTCCTCAGATCATTTGAAGAAACTTTTTCCTTTGCGAAAATGTTCTCCGCGGCTTCGTTAAGGAGATATCAACGAAAAACGCGGACCAATTCGAGCGCAGCTACGGCGGAAGGACTCCGCCCCGGCGACAGGCCCCGCCTAGCGTGGCGTTGGCACTGGCCGAGCCGGAATCCGTCCGCGCTCTGATTGGTCCGCGTTTTTCATGAATAACTCCTTAACGAAGCCCAGGACAGAATTTTCGTAAAGGAAAAAGTTACTTCAAATGGCCTGAGGAATCATCCCTCCAAAGTACAACATTTTGGGACAGCTTATATAACATTTCTTTCTTGTTTAGTCAAGGTTTGTTTAGACAACAATTATTCTCTTGATTTTAGACTTTCCAAGAATTTTTAAATTAGAAAATACAAACTTCTAATTATTGTGGCTAAGAAGAAGGGGTCGAGGGTAGGGAAACGTGGAAGAATAGAAAACGCGCAGGGTTACAAAACAGGTATACGCGAGACGTTTCGTGGTAGAGTGGCCGGCGAGCGAACCCGATTACGAAAGTTTCGCGCACTGGAAAAGGAATTTATCTGTTTAATCGAATCACCATATAATTCGCGTTTCGACCGCAGGCAACGTGCTCCAACAAATTCCGCCACATCGTCCGGCCGACCGCAAATGCTGCTAATTTTGCAAACGGTAATAGAACCGTGTCCGCTACTGTCCACGTTGCACCATATCGATAGCATTCCTCTAACGTGTTCATGGATCTGCGACGGGGAATCAATCTTCGCCGAGGCGGGCTGTCCCTTTCATCTTCCTGCGTCGAACACCGGCGAAACATTTTTCTACTATACTTCGGTCTTCGCGATTATTATCGTTCCACGGTGCACCCAAGAATGTCCTTCTCGCTGATGTATTTATGGACGGCGAGCCGAGATTCCGCGGAAAGATGCCCGTCCACAGCGTTTCATTCGAGACCGCTCGAAACATGAATGGCACGCGAAACGTCGCTCCTTTTATTAACACTGGGCATAACACACAAATAAAATAAATTTGTTAAATAATTCCTCGTGGCTGTGTCTCTACAATCTTAATATCAAAGATATTATTTTGACGGGTTCTAAGCCCAGGGTCTCCTGGAGAAAATTAGTAAAATTAATGTAAATTTTAGGAATTTTTTGTCAGAAAGTGTTTAATATTCAGGGGTATTTTATTGAATAATTAAACAGAAAAAAATCGGTCGAAATGGGATCTCGACACCCACAGCGTTTGTCGGAGCGTCTGCGGGTGTATTGGTCCGTAAACCTAAAAACATTCTTATATTCCTTGTGAACACCGTGGCAATAAATGTACGGTAAATGCATAAAGAATTGGTTCAAAAGACTGTGTTACCGTAAAGGATAGGTATAAACTTTCTTTCACAATAATTTTCGATCGCGTTGTAAGGGAGTCTATAACCGTAGAAGATATGAATTGTATCCAGCCTTTAGCGATTCTGGCTCGCTGTGCAGCAATTGTATATTTATTATTGAACGTATAGTGGAACGGAAGAACGCACTAGGGTTTAGGATGCCTCTACACATCCGAAGAAAGTTTATTCTCGTACTGTCAATACTGTTTTCTCCGCCTTGAAGGGACAGCTTCCAAGGCTGCGTCGCAGTGTTAATCGATTTTCGAGCCTCTAGACTAGTGATGGGTGCGATCCAATTCTATCGGGTGACTTTCAAGTAATTCGGTAGCCGAAAAGTAAAGTACTTGGTATCGGGAGATGATATTAATAATTATGGATGATACAATTGTGGGTTGCTATCAGGAATCGAGACTGATCGAGAAGGATCATACCCATCACTACTCCTTCACTCAGCCTTTCTTCCATCCCTAAGAAACTAAGATAAATAGACTGTGCAGGCAACTTGTTCTAAAAAAAAAATTTTTTAAATTGTAAATCAAAATAGAATCGTGGGTTGCTATTAGAAATGGGTAGTGACCGAGAAGGATCATGCCCATCACTACTCGACACCGCTCAGGCGAACCTGCTGTTCCTACAGCGATGCAAATCGTTTCGGGGCCTTTCGATCGAACGAAAAAACGAACGGAAAAAAGGCGTTCGACCAGTCGCCAGCACGATTAGATCGTAGAAAGTAAATTAACATACAAGATCCCGCGAGCACGATAGACCTTCGTTATTTTTAGGCGTGTACATTTCGTCCGAGACGGTACCTCCTCGACGGAAACGTTCCACCGTATCGAAAAGTCGGCCACGTTTCGTCTACTCGGTAGACGTACAAGTTCTTAGCAGACTTCTTGAAACAGGCGAACGATATAGTAGAGTCTACTGGGCACGGTTGGGGCCCCTCAAACGCTTGCTTCCCCCACCAACCTGCAGAGCGCACCTTCGTCGCTTCGGAGCAATACATCTCAGACGAAGCGCGTCCCATCTCCATGGTAACGGCGCTTACTGGAGGGGGGCACTGGGCGCTATGGTGGGTGTTCTACTGTATCAAGTTTTTCTGTAACTTTGTCGTTCTTATCGAGAACCGGAACCATTAATTTCTGTTTTATCTGTGGGCCCGGACCAGAGACAGCGATTTTTATAAACTTTTTTACGGATTCAATTTAAATTACAGCAGGCTAGAAAGGTATCACGGGCTGCCGCCCTAATCTCGGGAACGGCTCGTTTAAATAATGCGACATCAGCGATTCCGCCGGTTGCAGGAGATTAGGCGACGGGGACGCGGATTACACGCTGAACCGGCTGCCATAACCTGAATGATCGTGAACCGTTAGGGGGTCTATCTGCTTTTTCGAGAAGCAGAAAGTTTTTTGCTGTTTGTCAATCACTGCAGCTCAACTTCTGCAAATTTCAAAATATTCTAGAATCCAAATGGAAGAAGATAGGGGGATGGAAAAAATACTGACCTAATCTTTGAAGTCTCTTTTCACAACGAAAAAATAACCAACTGAATCCGATAATGTAGACATACCGAAAAAAATGTTGGTATCTGAATATTAATTTTACTTACTGTACCCCAATTTCTGAAAATTTCAAAATATTCTAGAATTCAAATGGAAGAAGATAGGGGAATGAAAAAAATACTGACCTAATCTTTGAAGTCTCTTTTCACAACGAAAAAATAACCAACAGAATTCGACAATGTAGATACACTGAAAAAAAAAATGGTGAACCAAATGTGAAGGTTGTGGGTTCATAGGTTAAATGTCCGTTTATGAACGTAATTAAATGCGACGACGTCTAATATAATCAGAAGTGTAGTGAAAGCAGTCCGATGGAAGGTTTCAGCGATTTCAATCCGTTAATCGACGAACCATAGTTAGTGGGACAGGAAACGTTCCTGCAGATTGCGAGCTCTAATTGAAAATATTTTCCAAATACAACGCGGCGATGGAACTACGTCCTGTCGCAATGTTCGCATTGTTCGCGGCTTGTATTCAAAAGACAGTGGGCACAGATATCCATCGAGGAGCGTTCGGTCGTAATAATAATCGACTTTAATGACCCCCATTGTTGACGAGAGCCGGTTACCGTCTTCGTTTCGACGAACCGAGCAGCTACCGGGCAAAAATTCAGACCTCCGCGTACACGGGACGACCATAATCGCTTTTTCGACGAAATACAAAAGTTACAATTGACAAGTTAAAAATCTGCTGATTATTAGGATTAATTAGAACAAGAAATACAATTTATTTCATATCTAACATGAAATTAATTTAGATAAATGATTCATGTATTCATTTAGAGCTGTGTCACAGCAACGAGAAGATTTATCGTTGTAACCTGCGAATACAATGACGATAAAGGAAAGTTTCAATATAAAAATTGCGATTGAAAATTAACAACAGTCGTGGATTACACATATAGTGATCGAAAGATAAGATTTATGTTGAAACTGGTTTCAGGAAGGTTGACTTTTACTGCAATGGACAGTGAATAATTCATACGGGTGTAAAACACTCGTAAAATATTCTCTCATGTGTATAATGTCAATAATCATAACTTTCCGACAATTTTTATTTCCATCCTCCAGGTTTTAATTCTTGAATTTGTAAAATCTTTTTACTGTTTCAGATTGTAACTATTCGTAAATAAAATCCGTAGTCTAAATATAGATATTACAATCTTCACTTTGCAGACAAATTGAAAATACCTCCATAAAAAAGTTATTTTTGATTTTCCGAAGCAAAGAAAGACTGGCAGCACGTTTTAAAAAATTGTGGCACAATTTTCCACGGATTTCCACGGTTTATTTATTTCGACAAACCGCCGGTTCCTCGACAAACGAAAGCCGTGTGCGACTTCCGTATCGCGGGCACGGTTAAAGATATTCCGCAGATTAGGCTATCGGTGTCTTCCGTTGTCATGCTTCGCTTTCTTCGCTCGAAAAACAAGTCGAGATTGCGGTTGAACCACATTAGAAGATAACCCACCTCAATGTATTTACAAGTGCAGCACGCTTTCGCGAATATCTTTCCTGTTTTGATAAAAACAAAACACTGTTTAGTATATCTCGCCTGGAATTATAAATTTAACTCAGGAAAATTATCGCTCGTATCTCCCACGATACTCCTTTTTTATTTCATTTTCTTTTCGGCCTTATCGCGGGTCACCTCCTTAAGCCGAGACAAACAACGCCGACGATGTTTTAATGTCTACGTTCAAATGTCAAACGTTTCAAATTCCTCCAAATATATTTCATTCCATTTAAAATGGTTTATTATATTTCAAACGGTTTAAACTCCAAATATATTTTATTTCACATCAAAGTTTATTACCAAATTGTTTACCCTCTTCTAAATATATATTATTTATTAAATGGTTCACCTTCTTTCAGTATATTCTTTTTTTAGAAATGTGTGTAATAAACAAGATGTGTTTACTCGATACTTGTCCAAAACACGGGTTTAATCAGTGACATATATCGGCAATATCTCTGGGACTCTTATCAGCTAGGAATTTCGGACATATATAAAGTAAACGCTGCACCTTCTATATATATATATTTTCTTTTGAATATATTTTATAAATGGCACACCTTCCAAATATATTTTACTTGCAAATTGGTTCGCTTTCTTGAATACATTTTATTCGAATTTTAATGAGCTACCGTTCCAACCCGATAGCAAAGTTCAGAGAGATTTTCAAGGTGAAGTGATCTAACAGAGGTAGAGATTACTAAACAGCGAGCGTGTTAGCGCCTAACTACCGTATTGTAGAAAGATTGCCTACATCAGAATCGTTTGCGTTCTTCATCGACGTGCAGTAACCGGCCCGTTAATTAGCTATTATTCTGCCGTGAAATAGCAGGAAGAGCTCGGCGCCAGCTCAACCGACGCCTAATCCACGCAAGTTGATGAGCTGGCAGACGATAGGGTTTCTGGCATGCCGGCCCACGTTGGCGTCGATCAGTGTCGTAATCGAAAACCGGCAGACCCTAGATATTATTTTTTCATATCGAATTAGTAATATACACTGTATCTTCCAATACAATTAAAATTCCAATCCATAAACTAGGCCATAATATTTGTGCGCGACAATGTATATCGTCGTAGACACTATATGCAATTGCAACTGTCAACATTGTTCGTCACTGAAATAGTTAAACAATCGTGGTTGTGGGGAGGGGTCGAGTCCTCCGTTCGGACAGAAGTCTTTAAAAAGACTCCGGAAGAGAATAGTGTTCTCTTGACACGGCGATTGCACCCGGAGATTGCATCGATGTTGCAACGGAGCCATGCGGTTGTGCACTCGGTTCCTACTGCACGTGATGCGGCGTACTGGCTCGTTGCGAATTTTGAACCCGGTCCAATTGGTGTCCAGACTCGGCCAGATTAGGACTCGTCTACCCCCACTCTCCCCGTTCCCCCTCCACGGCGCCGTTTCCCCCACGCCTCCGCCACGGGCCGGTCACGTGACCCGTCACGTGTCACTGATCCGGCAGAGAGAGAGAGAGAGGGGGCAACATTTTCCCCCTCGATTCGAGTCCATTCCCCTGATCCGGCGACTCTGTGCGCGGTGTCTCGGCCGACTACCAAAAATTCGCGTCACTTATAGCAGAGATCGAACGTCACGAGTGCAGTCTTCCGCCTGTTTCGTCGGCGCACGATGCGGACGATCGCCGCAGGCGTGATTCGCTCTATCAGTGCCAAAATCTTCGTTCGCGAATTTGTTCGACTCTTTGCTGAACTATTTAGAACAGTAACAGGACTAAAAAAAAAAGAAAATCGTACATCAAATTTTTACTCTTTTTGAAATTGAGACTCCGAGGTAATGGCTATTTTTAAAAACTGAAACCTTGTATTTTTATTCCGATGTCCTTGTGCAGCACGAGAGAACAAATTCGACGACCTCCACAACCATTTTCGACCATTCCGAGAGGTACATTTAACAGCACGAATTTTCATGCAGATGAAAAAGAATATGAAAAAAAAAAGTTAACGTACACGGTGAAAGCAAAATGATAATTTCTTTATTACAGCATGCCCATTAGCACATTAAGGTTAACGAGTTTGGCCGGCAAACAAGTGGTGCCAATATAAACGTGTTTAATCACCATAATAAATTACAGGGGCACGCGAGAACGCATCTCCGATAATGTTTGTCAGATTTATTCAAATACTTCAATCACCCTAATTTGCTCGTGCAAATTGATCGCAGTGTCAGCAATGATTGAACGACTGTTCTTGTTCATTATTTCTCGTATCCAGTGTGTAAAATCGAATTTTCGATTTTTGTCATTGTCACTCGCCTGCGAAACGTGTGCAACAACAATGACTATGTAAAAGAGCCATTGGACAACTATTACCTTTAAGGGTACAATTTTTTAAATTGCAAACAGGAATTAGCCACCCAACACTATTGCCGGACCAATACACCTCGGTACTTAGAAATTTTTCAGGGACCATAACTGTTACAACGAAAATGTAAAAGAGCCATTGGACAACTATTACCTTTAAAGGTACAATTTTGTAAATTTGCAAACAGAAATTAGCGACCCAACACTGTCGCCGGACCAATACACCTCGGTATTTAGAAGTTTTTGTGATATTAAAAATTACATTTAAAGTCAAAGTAAAAGGGTGATCAAAACCAGAAATGTTTGAAGTTGAACGATTTTATATTTATTGAAAATGTTATGAGCACATTTTGAAGCCATGGAATTTCGGTGCGGTACGACATCGTCGATATGCGTTCGAGTTGCGCAAACGCGGCGAGACAAAGAACAGTCCGAGTAAACCGAGATTTAGAAAGGATTAGACGTTAACATTGCAAATGAGCTCGCTCGGACGAAATAGAGACGCAGCGCGACACACAGAAGAAACAAGACCGCGCGAACTTTCTAGATTTTCGTACTCCAAATTAATTATCAGACTGCGGATCATTATGCAACGAAATCCTTAACGCTAACAATTACATTGACACAAGGAAAAATTCCGAGTCGATGTGAAACGGTAGCCCCCTTTCATTTCAACGATTCGCAGTCTAGTTAGAACAATTATCCAAGCAGAACATTTGCAACTACTTGCAAACATAATCCCAGTTAGAACACTTGAAGCTTTCCAGTCAGACAGATCGCCAGCCGATAAATCTTGAATAACTTTTTATCTTATTCGGTAAAATTTTCCGAAGTTTCATTCAATATAAAAAAGAACTCTCCCCTTTCGCTTCAATGCTTGTCGAATACTTTATCGCGCGATAGACAGTGATAAGATATCGACTATCGAGTGGTGAAATCTTCCAGCTGGTCAATCGTAGTATTATAATTCAGGGACCATAACTGCTACAACGAAAATGTAAAAGAGCCATTGGACAATTATTACCTTTAAAGGTACAATTTTTTAAATTGCAAACAGGAATTAACGATCCAACACTGTCGCCGGACCAATACACCTCGGCACTTAGAAATTTTTCAGGGACTATAACTGCTACAATAGAAATGTAAAAGAGCCATTGGACAACTATTGCCTTTAAAGGTACAATTTTTTAAATTTGGAAACAGAAATTAGCGACCCAACACTGTTGCCGGACCAATACACTTCGGTACTTAGAAATTTTTCAGGGACTATAACTGCTACAATAGAAATGTGAAAGAGCCATTGGATAACTATTACCTTTAAAGGTCCTTTTTTAAAATTGTAAACAGGAATTATAGCGACGAAACACTGTCGCCGGACCAATACACCTCGGTACTTTTTCGGTCGAATTCCGTCGAAGCAACACATCGGCCTTCACTCGCTAATAAGTCTGTACGTACGCTTCCTACTGGTTTGCCATCGCGATATATGCTGTTCAATGTCCCGTTTAAATCGTAAATCAACTATATAGCGAAACATCGTTTATATTTGACCTGTTAAAAATTCGTAAAAAAGAATCGTACGACGATAAAATTGGACTCATTTCAAACCTTGAAGCCTCTACTTTCGCAACCGATCGTTCACTATTTCCTAAACTATTTTTCATAATTTAACAGGTGAAACTGACGACACTGAGAATTTTCCACATGGAAAAAAATGATCGAAATGTAGTGGTTCGACGAAATAGGCGAAACAAGATTGCTTATCGAGCCGCGTTTACCTGCCAGGTGACCGATAAAGGAATCGATCGAAGTTACCTTTCGACAGGAACGGGGACAATTTTAAGCCTCGCTCCTTGAACAATTCGTTCGAGCGAGTAGATAATGGCGCCAGCGTGAATGTAGTCAACCTTGTGCGTTACCTACCACACCCTGGTTCTGGATGTAAAACTCGAGAGGTCGGTTTTCACCAGTTTCGAAGAGTGGAAGGTCGCAAGTGACAGGAAAATCGATTTTTTCCCCTTCATTCCGCTACCGGTTTCGTTGCCATTTTTCTATCCGTTCGCGGAACGGAACCTACTCGAAACCCGTAAGTATGCTTTCGCACCTTGGTCTCGCTGAAATTCATAGCAGAAAACATAGTTCCTTTTTTTGATTTCTCACAGTGTTTCTTACACACAGCAAGTTTTTCAAAATATCAAACGTGTACAAAACAAGGAATAACTTTCTCAGAATTTCTCACGGAAATACCGTTTCTCAAGCTGTGGACAGTGCCGCCAGATCATGACTTGTCTCCCCACTCTACGCTTCCCCTTCTACAACGCTATTCCCCCACTTCCCAGCGATTAGCCTCCCCACGCTTCCGGGTCACGTGACGTGGTAGAGAGGGGGTAGCTGCGTGCCCCTCGATTTCCCCTTTCTGGCGACACTACCTCTGGCAAATGTCGCCAGATTGAGACTTGTCTCCCACTACGCTCCCCTACGCTTGCCTTCCCCTCCTACGACGCTGTTCCCCCACGCTTCCGCCACGGTCCGGTCACGTGACGCGTCTCGTCTCTGTCGCGCATGCGTTACAACGCCACGTGACTGACCCGGTACTGGCAGAGAGGGGGTAACTATTTCCCCTGATCTGGCGACCGTCCGGCTGTGGGTCCGGGTCTTTGAAAATGAAAATGTCCGGCGAGGAAAACGGGCACGGTGACGGTGGAATGGCTCGTAAACGGATAAGAGAGAACCGTTCGTCTGGAAGAAAGGAACGTTCGCGCCGGTAACCAGAAAAGAATGCGGACCGGCGTGACTTTCGCAACACGTTGAAACGAGACGACGAAGCAGCTGGTGGCCTTGTCATATCGGGCAACGGGAGAATCAATAAGGGGTAGCCGTTAAATAATTAAGAAGAACATCTCGTGGGATTTATCGGCCAGACCGCCATGTGGTACGTAATTGCGCGCGGCCACCCATATAAACGATATCTCGCCGATCGATGGGGGTCTCGCTCTCTCTCTCTCTTTCTCTCTCTCCCTTTCCCCCTCCCCCTCCTTCTCACTCTTTCTCTAATGCAAAGGCGTCACGCCCTCAACACTTCGCGAGCGCCGATTGATTTTCAAACGGAGCCAACCTGTTCGACAAGGTGTCCTCTATCACGGCACGCGGTCGACCCTGCCTGGAAAACGGAAACCTCGCGGAACCGAGAATATTATCCCATTTGAAATGCTAACTAGTTCCTGGAGATTGCTCCCCCGGGCGGAATCTTCGCGAGGCGACTTTACTTCTTGTTCTCAGAAGCGGAAAGCGCCCGGTTAGGCTAGAACAGGTGGTGGAATCGATGTCCCATTTGCAGCTCTTCACGCGCAGTTCAACGCCAACGAACAGGCGGGCCCTGACAATCATGGCGGCGCGGCTCAGAATTCTCAAGGTTTCGGTTACGGTAAACGATTTTGCGTTAGGCGTCAATAACAATATTTTCATGGTAATGAAAACAATTTATTTTTTCTCACAATGGTACATTCATACAATTCAATAACCAAGCATAGTTTTCAATTTTGTTACGAATTAAATAAAAAAAGAAAAAGAGAAGTTGGTGAAGCGGCGTCTGTCCCATATCGTGTAGGAGAGATGCCACCTGTCTTCATATTTTCTCCTGGCGATGCCAAATCCATTATATTTCCATATGTCCTTCCTTTGACCTTCATGCTTTCATCTCTCATTTTTGCTGTCAGTTTTCTATGATAGTACCTTCCTACAAAATAGATACCAAAAGCCGTGTCCTTTGATCTTCATGCTTTGATACCTCATTTTTGTTGTCACTTTTCTATAATAGATACCAAAAGCTTGAGGGGAGGGGGGGATTGTAAAGTCCCTGGGGATTATTACCACCAATTAAGCTCGTGCAGTTTCAACTGGTCTCGTCGGTCCAGGCCGTTTTCTTTTCCGGATCTCCTTGGGACGATCTTTCCGTATCTGAGGCGCAGCGTCTTGAAATTGTCCGGCAACGTCATCGAGCAATCTCCGCCGTGTGACACCAGTTGCTCTTGACATTATAACAAGCGCATCAACCGAGCGTGCACAAAGAGGATTCGCAGTTGCTTTTACTCGGTCCGCTTGTGCCGGAGGCATTTTCGTAATGCCATCGGGCATAGGCAGCGGCAGGCATAAATATCTCTCGTCTAACGTAATATTTCGTCGGTTACGATGCGCGCTAATTTCGCGAGAGGAATCCGCGCGACTCCGTTGAACAATCGTTCGGCACCGGTTGGGCAACCTCGTGGAAAGCTTCGAACGCTCTGCACGTAGGATCGGGACTTTTGCTTTTTCTTTTCGGTGACTTTGTTGAAACTAGTTAACGATACGCGAGAAGGATTCACAAAAATTTGTGAACTGATGAAACTGATCTCTAGCTACGACCGGACTTGGCGACTCCTTGTGTTGCCTCTCCGCTCGTCGCCCTTTGTTTACATTTTTTTCGTGCGCGCCGCTACAACGCGCGTCGCGGCTTGTTTACATTATTTTCGTGCGCGCCGCTACAACGCTCGTCGCGGCTTGTTTACATTTTTTTTCGTGCGCCCGGCATCCTTCGGACATACACAATCGGGGACGAGAAAGATAGGACACCGGTGTTATTGACAATATGAACAAAACCACGCAACCCTATGGACAAAACATTACTTTCCTATTCATATAAATTAAAATACACGACGATCACATCGATTCACGATGAACTAAACTTTATTTTAGAAAGTAAAGTTAAAGCTCCAGCTGTCTACTGAAATAAACCTTACTTAAAACAGTGGAGCTAGTCATCTAAATTAAAATTGAAGGCAAGACCTTAACGATCAGCTTTCCAAGGCAAAACAAATTAATTACCAGGAAAACAATGTTGCTATTAGCTCCTAACGCAAAAGCCAATTCCTCCCACGTTTACCCTACATACTCCATATTATTTTTCGAATTTAATCCTGCCGGGCCCCAGGGACCGACACAGCTTTTGTCAGCCCAATAGCATTTGTAGGAAGCTTGAGTTGCAAAAGGATGAATTTGATTTGCAAAAAGGTGAATCTGCAAAATATTTGGAGCGCAAAACGGTGAATATGATCTACAAAAGGGTACCTGTACAGTAGGGTACCTGTGGAGCTGCACCACAGAGCACTGAAAACAATACTCGATATCGCGAATTTTCGTGACATCGTCCCCCCCCCCCCCCCGTAGAGGTGTCGATAGTCGAGTACGTGGTTCTAGACAGACTCTCAGCTCGCTAATTAACGGCGGCTCGTAAATCGAGCGCTCGATCGGCTCGTCAGATAAGAAAGCGAACCGCGCCTGTTAAAAGCTGCGCGCGATTTAGAGGCTGGTCGGTGCGCGCAGAAAGAGACAGACATTTACGAGCCGCGGCGCGCAATGTGCTCGATTAAAACGTACAACTGAATTACGATAGAGTCCTCCCGGTGATTTATGGCACTCCGAGAGAGCAGCCCGACTCTTGTGTCCGCCGTCGTCGTTCGTTTGTCTCTCGGGATCGATTTGGCTCGAGACTATGGACTCTGATCGCATCGTTCGAGGTACACAGCACTCGAGATTCATCCGAAATGAACAACGTAAATATAAAAAACAAAACAAACTGCACCATTGGCGCAGAACACTGGGCTTACAGAGCGCTAAAACTGACTATTTCACCTGAAAGGGAAAAAAATATTTAAAAAGTAAATTAAAAATATTGGCAACCTTCATATTGACGAGTCCAGCAAACCCAGGATTAAGGGGGAATCCGTGGGAGCAAATTAGTAAAATAAATTGGAATTTTTTACAAAAAAAAAAAACATTTAATACTAAGGGCTATTTTACTGGCTAATTGAACAGTATAAAAATATTTTTCTTTAGCACAAGAAAATCAGTCGAGATTGGTACTCGACACCAAGAGCGTTCATCGGAGCGGCCGCGTCGTATTGGTCCGACGCCGAACCAACACACCGGACACCGTCTCTGACCAAAGAACGTACGTATGAT
>CM052114.1:1982127-2018680 GCA_028454245.1 Halictus quadricinctus | reverse complement strand
ATTAATTATAATCGTAATTATACCGTGTTTGGTGTCATTTAAATTAGAGAAACGAGACGAATACGACGGCAAAAGTTCCATAAAAAGAAAAAATCAAAAATTAAAAAATTTGCAATCTTTTGTTTCGCGTGCATTAGTGTGGGTCTCACCGATACTCGGCCCCACTGCTCGACTGGTTCTCAGGGGGGATCCCCCCGGTGGTGGGGATAAACTATCGACAGTTACGGTGGAGACGTTCGCGACAGTTACGGAGATAATACTCTACTTCTGTCCGTTGCAGGTTAAGAGAACCAGTTTTTTTTTTTGGAAATTTCCCAGTTTCATTGTTTGCGAGGCCGGCCGACGAAAAGCGAGCTGCGAAGGAGAAAAAAGGAAGAAAAAAGAGAGTCGGCGTCGGTGTTGTTGCGTGCGTCGACTTATCGGTTCAACGAGCGCATGCGGATAAAGTTGCGTAAGTGAGCGGTGACAAGCAAAGTTATTCCGTTCAATGATCAATTTGTCGAGCGGGCAATACGCTGCGAACGCGACCCGTTGCTCCGCCGCGCCGCCTCTATTTGGAGCGAATCTCGCAAAAGGTTCGCGATAACGACGCGATTTTCGACTTAACCGCTCAATCGACTCGATCGAATGCCAAACAGCTCGGGCACGGCCTGTCGGCGTGTTCGATTTGAATCGATCCCGGTCAGGTTTCACCCGGGGAGCAAAAAAAAAAAAGAAACGTTTCTGCAATCGTGTTCTCACTCGCCGAGCAAAACCGAATCTAGACCAAACCGGAGAGCAATTTTAATGCAAATCGGGGGCCGGCTGTCGCGCACAACTTTTAATACAAATTCCAACGAGTCCGGGACTAATTCGAATTGTTCTAGTCGAATGCGAGACAATAGCGTGGGACAATGATTAGATAATAATAGTATTTCTTTTCACAGGATGTCCCAAAAATGTGCTTCCTTGGGAGGAGTGATTCCCAAGGCCATTCGAAGAAACTTTTTCCTTTGCGAAAATGTTCTCCGTGGCTTCGTTCAAGAGTTATTGACGAAAAACGCGGGCCAATCAGAGCGCGGCTACAGCGGACGAACTCCGCCTCGGTCAAGGACAGCGGCGCGCGCAGCGGTAGGCGGAGTCCGTCGCTGTAGCCGCGCTCCGATTGGACCATGTTTTTCGTTAATAACTCCTCAACGGAGCCGCGGAGAATATTTCCGCAAAGGAAAAAGTTTCTTCAAATGGCCTTGGGAATCGCCTCTTTCGAGGAAGGACAAGATTTTCGGGACGCCATGTGGAAATTTGTTGACAGAATATGTTGACTGCGATGCTGCTTGCTGGGGTCGATAAGATTTGTTGAAAAAAAGGTATGGAGCAATCTAATACGTGAAAATGATGCGAGAGAATTGGATCACTCCCATCACTGTTGCTCGTCGTTCTATTGCGTGCAGTGTCTCGCGTACTCGAACGCACGTACTCGCTAACCGTAGAAAGGCAAGGCCTTGATATTTCGTATAATATGCTTTGAGAATGATCTGCTGGGGATTGGTGCAGGCCTGGTTTCAACTGTCTTTCTTTCTCTCTCTTTCTTTGCCTCTCGCTTAAGTTTTCTCGCGGTGGACCGATATCCGCAGGCCTGTGCTCGCCCAGACAAAAGTATCGCGACACTAACACGAGAGGGAGCACGGTCGCGTTACGCCAGCCGATTTTGACGAAACTCGCGCGAAAGTCAGTTCACAGAAAAATATTCTGCACGGTTTCTTCTTTCATCGTTCACGTTGAAGGGGTAAAAGCAGCCCTGGAAATTCAGGGTTAAGGGGGTCGCAACCTTGTAAGCCTAATAAAATGGGGTAGATCTAACATTTTTTTTCGCGTACAAAGATATTGTTAAAAAAAAGATTTTTTGGAGGAACATTAAGCAACACTTTAGCTTCATTGTCATATTTTTTTTACCACATAAAATTACAGAATGGCGGAGTTGTATATTCTTTATGTCCCAGTCACTTTTACCCCAAGCCACCACGATTTTGCCGGACATGGAGTCAGATAATGTTATACAACTCCTCCATTTTGTCATTTTATGTAAAAAAAAAAAATATGAAAATGAAGCTGAGATGTTGCTTAATGTCCCCTAAAAAAATCTTTTTTTTTTACAATCCCTGTACGCGCGAAAAAAATGTTACATTAACTAGATTTTATGAGATGTATAGGTTTGTATGTACCTTTAATAATAAAGGTATCTTTAAAAAATAGCGGATGCAGGACAGTCCATTTTTTTTTAAATTGTGCATTTTCGAATTTGTTTGTACAGTCTAAGAAGCAATAAACAAATGAAAAGCATTTCCAGTATATTTCATTGCATATTACAAAGTGTTTGCAGTATACTTTATTGCGTTGTAGGAAGGTTTTTAATCGATCTGGATCATGTTTTACACAATACACAGCCGTAAAATCAGCTAGCTAGTAAAAATCGATACTACACAAAACCTGTTCAGCGTCTCAATCAGAAAAGGAATTTTATTGATTCAAACATAAAATGGATTTTATTGATACGTAACGTAAAGTGAATTTTATTGATTCTAGGAGAAAAGCACACACTTAAAATGCCGAGATAAGACACTCTCGAGCAACATTTATTTTGTTTATTTATCTGAATTTTCGGTGTATTTTTGATATCCTCCGATTAACATACTATCATTAAAAAGATTTTCAGATGAATATACAATTTTATTTCGAATAGTGCACACACAATTTAAAATAAATTATTTCCTATTTACATATTTGTGGGACACCATGTACATGTGTACACGTGCTCGCACACGTGCTACTATTGCAACAAAAACAAAAGGTGAGCTTTTTACAAATAAAAAGCAGATATCGATTCCAGAAGTTTCTACAGAAAACATGCTCTCGCGCGCAGTTTGTTTGTTCAAATGTTTCAGTTTATTTCGAGACATTTCGCGATCATTGACAACCGTATGGTCCCACGTGTCCGATAAATGCGAGATTGAATATAACATATGCGGCGCATAAATTATGCTTACTGGTTTCTGGAATGCTCGTGTTCAAGGAATACCGGTCACTCGGTAAATAGTTATTTACCGATTACAAGATGAGAAATTTTTCATCGGTTGGATGGCTGATTACCCTTCGCGCAAGATAAACAGGTGGATGAGAAAACGCATGAAATTATTACGACAAGCAACAGGCTGAAAATGTCAAGCTTATCGATTCCCCGTAATTAATAGATTTACCGTAATTAGTGCTCGATGTTCGTCGTTCCTGTATGTAAAAGAAAAAACACGAAAAAGACTGTTAAAACACGATTTTGTTCGGACGAAAACCGGAAATATTGTCGTCTTTCAGTAAAACAATTATTTTCCTTTCGCGCAACATTCGCCGAGCGAGAAGATAAAAGTTATTCGGTTAAACGAAAAGGGCTTTCATGATAATTTTCAACCCCCCAAACTCAATTACAACGGCCCGGAATAAAATTACAGGTACCTCGTTTTACACTTTTAACAGTTTTTTAATGAATCGGAAAGTTGAGGAACGTAAATGAAAGCCTCCGATAATTGCATTGTTTCTTCAGTGTGGAATAAGACTATCTTGAGTGGAAAGATAATTAATTAACAATTGCCTATTCAATTTCTCACATTCGTAATCGATGCAGAAAATTGTTATTTCGCATAGCGATCCGCACTCTAATTAATAACGACCCAATACCGGTGTACCTGTAATATCCAATCGCTTATTAATTAACTGTACCATCTCCGTTGTCGAAATCTCATCGATCCACGATTCTTCGATTCGCAACCGGCAAATGAGAATCGAGAATCCATCCAGGATGCACGATTAAGAAATTCCGATCGTGGTTGGTCAGCATCTTACCTGAAACATTCAAATAAATCGAAATTCATTTCCAGAACAGGCAGACGCATTAAGATTACAAAACATGTAATGTTTTTCGAGAATTTTATAGAGGAATGCGATCGGAGAAAAATGGACGAATTTTTCACGAAATTATTACAATTGAACAACGATCCTTCTTGGAACCATTGATAATTCACTTGATCCAGCGAACGGCAGAAAGGTCGTCGCTGAATGTCGAACACTCCCGAAGTCAAAAATCAGCCGGCGCTCGATCGATCGGTTAAATCGCGTAGGCCGCGAAAGGAAATCATCATAGTAATCGCCGGCGATCGTTACACGCCTGGAGGCTTTCTCGACGGTGAAATACCATGCAGAAATTCCGCGTCCCTTTCATCGAAGCTCCAATCATCCTCGGCGTCGCGTTGCCCCGTGCTAGTACGTAAAAGCGGACGCAAGAAAGTACATCGTGTGCCGGACTACGCAACGTTTTCTTCTCTCTCCGTTGCGCAATCAACGACACGGTCACGCGGGCTAATCTACCAGAACAGATAATACACCGGCGACGTCAAATTAACGATCTGTTGTTTCGGTAGAGCGGATCCGGCCGCTCCGGTGAACCTTCCGGACTCTAACAGTAGCCTTCGATTCTACGAAGCCGAAGTTTCCATTAAGGGGCTATAGTGTTATGGGGACCAGCCCACGGTAATTGACTGCTCACGAGCAGTCGACGCTCGAGCGCTATCCCCACCACCGCGCTCCGACTCTCAGTAGTGGGGCTACGAGCGCGGTAGTGGGGCTAGCGGCTCATGCGCAGTCGCCGCTCGAGCCCTATCCCCACCAAGGCGCTCCGAATCCCACGAGCTCCAGTAGTGGGGGTAGCGGCTCATGCGCAGTCGCCGCTCGAGCCCTATCCCCACCATCGCGCTCCGACTCCTGCGAGCAGTAGTAGTGGGGGTAGCGGCTCGTGCGCAGTCGCTGCTCGAGTCCTATCCCCACCAAGGCGCTCCGAATCCCGAGAGCTCCAGTAGTGGGGGTAGCGACGCGTGCGCAGTTCACTCTTGAGCCCTCTCCCCACCAACGCGCTCCGATTCCCGCGAGCTGTGGTAGTGGGGGTAGCGGCTCGTGCGCAGTCGCCGCTCGAGTCCTATCCCCACCAAGGCGCTCCGACTCGCAGCAGTGGGGATACCGCGCGGTAGTGGGGCTAGCGCCTCTTGCGTCGGCAGCTCGCTACCAATCGGCGCTCGAGCCCTATCCCCTCTACCGCGCTCCGACTCCCGCGAGCTGCAGTAGTGGGGGGAGGTAAAAGCGCGGTAGTGGGGCTAGCGGCTCGAGCGGTCACTGAGCATCAGGCCCCTAAATCTTTGCCCTTTAAATGGTAAAAGACTCCTCATTTTTTTTTATTTAATTGACGCTTTCGTGAGAGTATTTTCGAAGGGTTTTACTACTGATTTCTATAACAAAATGGAGTTTTACGAACCGCTGCATGAAGCTACCCCTTAGGAACGATTGTTGGTGGATCACCTGGGAGCACTTTGAGCAAATCACTATTGTTCCACGCGGAGAATAACTGTGCACGTGGCAGATGGATGCGCAAGCATCCGCGAATGTGTAACGCTGCCGGCCGCTGGAACTGATCGGCCAATTTCCAAGCTGCTGGATTCATCACTTTCGCGTGCCGGTATCTGCGGACTCGTGAAAGGCCGAGCGGTTCGGGTTGTGTAATCGCAGACGATTTTTTAATGATTTGCGACGGGTTTTGAAATAGGCGACGACGCTAAGCCGCCGCGGGTCCGGCGAAGACGAAGCTGATGAATAGAAAGAAAGGGCTTGGGAGATCGGAAGAGGTCCTACAGTGGGGCTAACGTTGGAAATTTGGAGGAACAAAGTTGCTATAGAAATTCGGTTTCTTAATTTTGTTAAGAAATATAAGAACCATGATTCTTGACCGGTGGGTCTTCCATCCCTGGGGGTGTGAAGTTTCTAAATTTATTTTTCGGTAAATAAATGATCTTGGAACAGATCAGATATTATAAATGAAGAAATAGAAACATATTTTTCAAGGGAGTGGCGGTCACTGAAAAGGTCAAGGAACCACTGCTGTATACTAACTGCCGGTAGACTAAATTTTTGACGGGACAACCTGGCCTCACATAGCAAGTTGGCGTTATGGAACGTGCGAAACGTTCGCGAGGCCTTGATCCACAAATAGCACCAGCCTGGTAATAGTACCGCACGAAAATCAAAGACCTGCGTTTTTCTTGTGTAATACTGACCGATTCGACCCGATCTGTGAACCCGTCGCCTAATTGGAGAAAATGAGGAGTGGAAAACTGCAGCCGCAAGACTGGGTCACTAGACTGCGGATTTTATGCATTTATGATAAAAATTAGTGAATCAGTGAAGACATTTTTTTAGTAGACAATTTTAATTTTACATAAAAATCCGTACACGTAAGTTTGTAGGTGTTCGTAAACGTTTATAATTTTATAGAATTTATTGTTTGTGTGGTCTGTAATTTCAAGATGCAAGAGCTACACATGCACACGTCGCAGATGGAGTGTAAGATGGTACATATTTACACCTGTGCCATCACACCTCTGCGATTTGATTGCACAGACGTCTGATCACATTGCGGGGCTGTTCGATCACACTATCGAAACGTGTCGATAAGTTTGCACAGCGTATCACATAATATCAAATAATCGTATCGCATATCAAATGATTATAATTAATGTTTCTTTATTTTAATTTATTGCTATTTATCATTTATTTTCTAATTAATGCCGGAAATAGTTGGGTCGATTTTAGCCCACACCTAAATTTAATTTTCCAGTAGCTAATTGTGTCGAATAAGGAGATTAATGTTGATCACGAAGAAGTTAAAAAACATGTTAAATAAAAGCGTGAATCAACTGCATAGGCCACCCTATATACAAAGAGAGGGAGGAGCCTCTCCCCTTTCTCTGACGTCATTTGCCCGAAGCGTTGCCCCAGGGAGCAATCCAAGGCGCTCCTGGGGCAAAGAATGCATGTTGCGCACACTTCAACTAAATCCTAGAGGTTAACATGAAACGAATAAATTCAAAAAGTTTATATAAGTGGCTAAACACTGGGGCCGGCACACGTTGTGTCCGATTTTTTTTTATCAGTTTACCGAATGTTTACGAATATTTATTTAAACAATTCATTCTCCTCCGGGAAAAATGATTGCATTCCTGCAACATACAAGAAATTTTGAATGGTACCAACAACTTTAAACTTGCACGGTGATATGCATTCCCTTAAGGGTCAAGGTCTTGCTAAACGTCCCCTAAAAATACATTCTCATTTTATTCGACAATTACCGGAAAAGAGAAATTTTGAATTTTATCAATAATTTTAAACTTCCACGTGTGATGTGCTCCCTTAAGGGTCAAGGTCTTGCTAAATGTCCCCTAAAAATATATTCTCATTTTATTCGACAATTACCGGAAAAGAGAAAATTTTAATTTTACCAATAATTTTAAACTCGCATGAAGGAGTGTCCCTCGATTCCCGAAGTAATAATGTTGCAGGCATGAATTCCTGAGACAGTTCGAACAACTTGGTGCAGTTCGTCCCGTGTTCTAGTTGCAACGGGACGATGTCTCTCCCATGGGATCAATGGGTCATTGCCCCGTGACTGCAGCATCGGAACAGGGCGGCAGGGACACGGAGCCAACCCATGGAAAGCGTTTCTCAACGCCCTGCCGTCCGCTTCTACATAAATAATAAAGCGATTCTCACAGAGAAAAAAAAAATCGTTCCTTTGGCCGCGGCTCGTCCGATAACATCGCGAAATATGAGAATTTTCTGGTTTTCGCGTTGCACACCTCGATTAACACCGCGTTTTCTAATTAACGGATCGCGTGGATGTGGAAACCTACGCACGCGTAGAAAACAGGCTCCGGAACAATACATCGCTTTCCTTTGATTCCCCGACTTTACGTCTTCAACTATGCAAACTGAACGCATTATCTACCCACCTGTGTTTTATCATTTTTAAACGTAGCATCTATAGACAAAAGCTTTCTAATGGATCCCTCGAGAGCAACAAAAATTTCACTGGTGAACCAATACATCCTCAGTCGTCTAATATAAATGAAACACCATTTACGGTGCCAGATCAGACCTCTGTGATTTTCAAAATTCAGGTCTTTTTTAATTTTACAATTAAACTGGACAAAATTCCTCGTTGACGACAATTTCGAAAAAATAAGTTTCTAAAGAAGTTACAGCTATGTTGAACTCAAAAAAAAATAAAAATATTGTTAAGGCTTCCTTTGCCTCCTTTTTGTGCCAGAACGAAAAAATAAATAACAATATTTATTACAGTATTCTGATGATTCTAAATGCTTTTTTGGTGCACTAAACACGTTAGACGTGCTGCCAAAAATATTTTACTCTGACCCCAACTCCATTTTCAGAAGATGAAAGATTTTAAAGTAGAGCTGCATCCTTTACTGTCGCAAGTCCTCGGATTGTATCCATGGGAATTAGATAATAATTGGTTCACTTACCCAGTGAAACACATTTCTCAGCTGGCCATTCGATATCCTGGAAGTGCGTATCGCGCAGTTAATAAGAACCGAGTGAAAGTGCGCAGGATATTGATTACACGGGGCGGGATTTTTTGAAGGACCGACATCTTTGTGCGGTTTTGCTTTTTCGTAATGCACCACCGGCCAAGTATTATTTGCCTTGTTGCACGGAAACGGTGACGCAACGGCGGGGGAGTGAACGACATTTTCGATGACGATGGTGACGCCGTTTTAAAAATAACAGGCCCGTAACGATTAGTATCGGTCCAAATACACTCGCTTCTAAAACGCCTCCTAGTGCAGCTGCACCCAATATTTATATTTTTAGCCGTGTCTGTACCTTGCAAATTTTTCAACTTTCGACAAAGAATGCCCGGAAAAATGTCCGTTTTCAAATTAAAATTAAGACTTATATTATCAATAACATATTTTCCATATTTTCTATTGCTTTTTGTTAGTTTAACTATTGAACAAGCCCTATCTTTGAATTTTGGGTTCCGTCCTGTGACATAGATCGTGTAGGACTACTATTTTTGAGGGGATAGGCGAACTGACTAAGATCGTGTAGCTCCGTTCGTCTTAGATCGAGACCTTACTGTAGAAAGTGTGTAGCTTCACATAACAGAAAGAAAAAATGATCTCTCACAAATTAAAAATTGTATTTAACACAGAAAACTCATTTAAATATTTCAAGATATCAATGTTTCGCCGCACCTTTGTTTCTACATTAATTATTTTCTATTATCCGATTAAATTGGAAGAAAATTGTTATCTTGTTAATAGTGACTATGGTATGATGCTGCTAGGAAAGTATAGTGACGTATGCTTGTATAGTTGTGGACTTACAGTGACACGAAGCCCGAGTCCCACGTTGAACGACTAACTTCATAATTTCGTAGGCGTCGTTAGGTAGTAATAATCATAATTTGAAAAACCTCAGTCTATAATTATTCAATTACGTACGTGCACAATGCATCCAATTAAAAGGCTGTAACTTGAAGGTGATACACATAAACTGATGCACACACAGTAGTCTTAAAATGGTAGTCTGTACATAGTGGTCTCAAATTAATTTATGTGTATCTACAGTAACAGATACAATTGAAAACAAAGTTCGCGTCCAATTAGCTTGTATGTGAGACTTTGAAAATGTGAAAAAATGTTCTCAGTCTGTTCGACAATGATCGAATAAAAAAATTTGTAATTTCGCCAACAACGTGCAGAACCCATAACTGTGCATACATTTGTGTGAAACTGTAATGATTACAATGTGACACGATAAAATACACTTAACTGTACATTAATATTAATTATGAACTCTGCGGAATTTTCTCTGCACTTTTTCGCAGAGACGGCTATTTTTCAAACAACGAAGCAACTGTCGTTTTTAGTTGTTCGGCGATCCGAGGCTCGAGGAAAAAAGTGGCAATAAAGAGCGCGGAACGTCGCGCTGCGATAAAACAGAAAAAAGTACTTCAAACAGAGCCGCGTGTATTTCGCTGGAACTCGCGTAATTGACAACGCAAAGTCAGTCGTTAATGTCAACGTACACGGTAATGTATGCCACGTGCGATTCTGTTTAAACACCAGCTGCGCGTCGGGGGTCGGATATGTTTCTGAGTATATCGGGTCGTCTCTCTGATAACCGCTTTCCGCAATTTAGGCGACAAATTTGCGTTTGGCCCAGCCGTAGGCACCGGATTCACGGTGGTTAATTAACTATACCATGCGCGTGACAAATATATGCGGCCTTGCCCGCGGGGGCGTGGCTTAGTGCACACGGGGGCGTGGCTTAGTGCCCACGGGGCGTGGCCTCGTACCCGCCGTCGTGTGTATGCCCAGATCTATGTTAATGTCAATGTACTTTGGTGTATTAGACTAATAATTATTATTATGTGTATTATTATTGTTGCAATGATTAATAACGATGATTAACATCCACCATATGTTCACGATTCGAAACGTCTTCAACAGGATTCGGGTTAAACCGTCAACTATGTAGATGCATATTTACAATACCGACGTCTCCCGCGAATAAGTATAATAAATTAATAGCGACCTACTAACCGCTGTATGTAACAATGCGAACCGGAAAGACAATGTTATCTTATCGCTACAGATAGCGTGCTAAATCGAATAAATAAGCTGTTTACGTTGGAAATACTTTATCCAGGATTACAGAAACGTAAATCATGCATACGAACCAAAGGGGTATCACTGAATACACAAGATAACAGAATCGATATTCGAAACAAGTTATGCAAGGAAGAAATTTTGTCTTATATTTTTAAAATATGCCATAAACGCATCCGCAGTCTAGTTACCATAAACGCAAATCCTTGGTGCATTGATGTGGATCAACAGCGTACAACAAATAAACCTTCATGTTTAATATTCTCCTATTCAATATTCCATTGAATCGAGGATTATCGTGCACAACACTCGCTTGAACAAAATCATTATGTTCAGTTCCTGTGTACCGAGGTTCATCCTTCGCGTTTAACAATTTCACGTTGCGTAATTAATCAACGATTTACCAGGAGCGCAGACCATAACCTCGTTAGTCGATCACCGTATTTTCTCGAACATAACCTCGTCGATAGGTCAACGTATTTTCTCTATCGTCGGAAACGTGCTACTCGAAATTCAAACTTGTATTATCTGCACAAGAAGCATTTTGTTAGTAAATAGTTGGCGGTATAGATTGGTGAAAATTTTGCAAGTTAATTGTAAGAAACGTCCCGTGAAAGGAATGCGGAACTGATTGGTCAGGGGGCACGCCTCTAGCTGCTCTATTGGCTAAAGCGGTCGCACATACTATACAGCGTGTGACGTCAAAGACTGAGCATTGGAACGCTGTAGCGTCAACGGTAGAAATGGGCGGAGCGAGGGAGGAGCCTCTTAGCCCTTGTGCCGCCCCGCGAGACTTCTTGTGAAGCATGGACAGTATAAATATCCTTCTTCCTTTTCTAATTTTGACAAACATTTTTGACAAAAATCAGTAGACATGAATTGTCTTAAAATGGTTCCACCATTCTAGTATCAACACAAAATGTAGGATAAAATGTAAGATCCTCCCATCAGAGAGACTGTGGAAAACGATCCGCAGCATCGTCGGGACGCCTCGCGCCGTAAATTTTCGCCTTCCATTTTATCCGCACGAAAAAATCGTCGGGTTTAGCGCGGATGTCGTGCATAAAACAGACACGAGCTGCCCGAGGTTCATTTTGCAGGAAGATGATTTTTTGTCGGCCGCATTTCTCGCGTACCGGCGGAATTCTCTCGTAAATTGCCATCTTCCGTATTGTCAGAGACGGTGCTTAAGCCGCGGGGAAAGTTTTTCCAATCTCCTGCGACGACGTCGAATCCGCGATGCAGGATCGCCGTGGATCGCTCGATCCGATCGCGAGACGCAGCACGCCGTTACATCTCGCCGCGAAGGCCGCGATAAATTTCTCTCGTCTGGCCGAGGTGTGTGGAAAAGATGCACCTGTGCACCCGACTATGCAGACGCGCTGCAGCGGTTCCCAAACTTGCCACTCGACGCCATAATCGACCCTTAAATCCTTGCACCACTATTTATTTTGCGGTTATTTCTTCATCGTTCAGAATTTCGTAGAGTAAAAAAGAAAGTTTATGTTTATTATATGCCTTCGGAGATTATACAGGATGTCTAAAAAATGTTGTACTTTCACGGGATGATTCCTGAGGTCATTCGAAGCAACTTTTTCCTTTGCGAAAATCTTCTCCGCGGCTCCGTTGAGGAGTTATTAACGAAAAACACGGACCAATGAAAGCGCGGCTACAGAACCCGCCGCGCGCAGCGGGAGGCGGAGTCCGTCGCTACAGCCGCGCTCTGATTGGACCATGTTTTTCGTTAATAACTCCTGAATGAAGCCTCGGAGAACATTTTCGCAAAGGAAAAAGTTACTTGAAATGACCTCGGGCATCTCCCTTTTCAAGGAAGTACAATGTTTCTGGTACACCCCGTGTATCGACTACAACAAAATAGAATTTTATTTAGTTAGCGTTAAAAGAGACTATTTTACTTTATAGAAATAACGAGAATGTATCTATCCAAATTTTTAGGCATTCTTTTTATAATATAGACCCAAAGAATCCTAGACTAAACATATTAGAACCCGCCGAAATATTTTAAAGAAAATTAATAACCTGTTTGGTAGACTATGTTCAGAATCTTCCGATGTATGAAATTAGTGCCGCACAGGTCGAGAACACGAAAAGGATGTGACACGTCTTGCGGTCATTGGTAAAAATAGTAACACTGGCGGTCAGACACAGCAGAGCACCGCTAGTTAAGGTCAGGATATTTGTAGACGTCGATGAAAGTGGTGCCACTTGGTAATGAAGGCGAACCCATTCGAAGATTCGAACAATGGAGATAGAACGAGATACAGTGGCACGCAAAAGTATTATCCGAACGCTCCCTCTTCAAACTTCCAACAATAAAACCGCACAGTAGCTTTCATTAGCTGTGGAAATGAGTTCCTTCTAAATAATTTTATACAATCAGTACCGTACATCCCAGAAGTTTCTATACTTTGAAAAAAAAAAAATTATTTTTTAAAAATCTTTTGAAAACATTTTTTTAAAAAAGGTAATGCAAGATAGTCACTTTTAGTTCGCCTAAGGGTTAAGTGAACATGCAAATATTCCAAATCGAGGAACAGTTTAAATTGCTGCTTTTCAAACAAAACTTTTCGGTATGAAAACACGAATGTTGTTCCCGGAATTTTATCGAAACAGATTATATTATCAATAAGATCTCGTCCCCAGATTAGTTTATCAATTCGTGCTTTAAAATGTGTCTCCATTTCTGGCGTTGTATACAACTCGCATGAACGACCGAAACAATACGCTCGTTCGCGGACTTCGCTCACCTTGCCAGGATATGTATCCATTTGCGCAAGATTACCCTCGAGCATCTCGAGCGCGATGGATGAGAGATTTGCATGTAAACTACCGCGAACAGAGCGTAGCTAATATAAAGTATAAAGTCGCCATTCCAGTCTTCATCCACCGAGAAATCGCATTCTTTCACGAGAAAGACTCTCCGACAATTTATCACCTAACTCTTTCAGCGATTCAAGCGACATTAATTGCGTCCATATTGTTCGATGGTAATATTGTCAAGGCGGCGAATACATTGACATATTGATGTGTTAACCAAAACTCTCAGAAATGACACACAGGGTGTTCCAAGAATGTTGCGCTTCCTTGAAATGATTCTTGACCTCATTTCAAGCAACTTTTTCCTTTGCGAAAATGTTCTCCGTGGCTTCGTACAGGAGTTATTCACGAAAAACGCGGGCCAATCAGAGCGCGGCTACAGCTGACGGACTCCGCCTCCGTCAACGACAACGCCGCGCGCAGCGGGAGGCGGAGTCCGTCGCTGTAGCCACCCTCTGATTGGTCCGTGTTTTTCGTTAATAACTCCTCAACGAATCCTCGTAGCACATTTTCGTAAAGGAAAAAGTTGCTTCAAATAATCTCAGGAATCATATCAAGGAAGTGCAACATTTTTGGGACACCCAGTAGATATTCGTGTAACTTGAAGCCTCGAGTGTTTGTTAATACACTAATTAGCTTCAATTTCAAGGGACAAAAATAGTTTTCTTGTTTGAATAATGTTAATTACCCGATGATATTAAAGTTTATTACTCGTAAACAATGTATTCCCTTAAATTCCCATTTTTGTCATAAAAACCGCAGTCTAACAATCATTCTTTCACTATGGCATTTTTTAACTACTTGAATGTTGAAACTATGTAAAAAAAGTGTTTCGAGAAGACTGCGCACAGCATTTTCTGTGACGGTGAGTGTACAGACTTTTCGAACAATCTTTTTTTGTGCATCCACTGTACGTTCACCGTCACCGGGGATTCGTGTCGACGGTCTCTCGGTTCTTGAAAAGACTAGTGAAAAACTCTGAACGGCATAGAGGCGATGGAAAAATTAGTGGAAAAAACGTTGGTGGACGTTGACATATACCGAGGCATTACAGTGGTCGATCCAAGCTGCATTCCATTTAAAGCCCGTTGAATTAGCAATGGCGAGACGGCCGTTTGGGTAGACCAAAGTGGTTCTACCTTTCGCTTAACCTTTTCTTCATTCACGTTACTTTCACGTACGATCACCGACCCTCGATGTCGGTGACAAAACGTTATTCTATTTAAAGATCAGTCCGGTTATCGATGTCGACGGGCAACTGTAACGAAGAATGCCTGCGACGTGGGCGGTGGAAAAACCGTTTCAAACCAGAGAGAACAAAGCGACGGCCGACGAACCTGAGCGCACCGATGCAAAATTAATGCAAACAAATTTAATTATTCACAGGAATATGAAATCCAGTGGATTTAAATTTCCCGCTTCAATCCTTGGACACCTTGCCAGTTCTACGCCTATGCCGGGGTCATTTCTGACCCACGCCTATATGTCACCACAGTTTCTCTTTCGATATAAGGCGATGGCTCGGGACTGGCTTTCGCCGTATTTCGAATGAAGATGAAGAGAGGATAGCGAATGTTCTTATTTCGAAATAAAAGGCGTCGTCTTATATCGGAATAAAATCCCCACCCCACCTAGGTTACAACACAATGAATTCTCGATATATGTCAACAATACGGATCTAGCCAGTGACATGTATCGTCTAAGAGACATATCCGAGCCGGGTTATCACGGGGTATACCCCGCGGTACTGGGGACAGTTCCGCGACGTTTATCATCCAGGGCTTGGGGACATATATAAAGAAATCACTGTACCAATCTAAGGATAAAATTTTTCGTTCTATTAAAATTTCCTCGCAACATTTGGTAGGAACATTCATGATTCGCAGTCGAACTTTCCCGAAATGGCGCCATCCGCCAAGTTCCGCCATCTTTTTTCAGCATTAGAATTTCGTCAGGAGAAGAAGAAACATGTCGGCGAGCGTTAACCACAGCTCATTACCGTATGCACGCGGGCAATTATAGTACGCGGCCAAGGAATACCGGAGGAGCTTTCACTGGAAGATGTTGTCCCGGCTTCCGGTAGCATAGTGACACTTTTTAGTGGGACGTTCCATTTGACTTTATAATGCGCGCCGTGTTTCCGGTATGCAACGGCCATTGCGAATTTCAATCGAATGCACGCGATCGAATATGGCCGACTCGCGCGTTCTGGACTTTGTGCATTTATCGCGGCCAAACGATTTTCTGCGTGAACAATCTGTCACAGGTTGCTAATCGCTGCGTTAACAAATCCAATTCTTTCCCATGACCATATTTTGCAATTTAAACTGAGATCAAAAGAGCCTAGAAGCGTCAATATATTATTTATAAAGATTATTATTATAGAATATTGTCGGATTGTTATTAAATTTTTATATATTATTATTACATATATTTATATTACACTTATCATACTAAATAATAAAATAATATAATATTATTTATGTAATTTATTATATCATTTCTATTTGTCTTTTATATTGATTTGTATAGATATATATTATTATATTGCTGATAAAGATTAGAATATTATTCTTAATTTATAAAAATTACTAAACAAAGAATATATTATTATTATATATAATTATATTATACTTATAATAATAGATAATAAAATAATATAATATTTAGATATATAGATCTATATTATTGTATTACTTATAAAGATCGGAATATTATTATTAATTTATAAAAATTACTAAACAAAGAATTTTCAGTCAATTTTATAATTTTGCATTCGGACTCTGTTCACGATTTTCTTACATTGGACAAGTGTATCCTGTTAAAATTAATGCGAGTGACCTTGGCTTCGAAAAATAAAGGTGAAGGCGATCTTCATGTTTCGATGGAACCTTTTACTCGGGACAGAACGATTGGCAAACAGCTTCGACAGTTTTGCAGAAGTTTAAATGGCCAAATTAGCACATACACCTATTAATTACAAATTGAAGAGTGTAAGACATTTTTCTTTTATGTTGAACATCGCCAACTGAGCAATTACTGCTACTATCATATCGTCGTTTGATTGGTATTTCAATCATTTTGATTGATTGTACTGCACGAAAGAGTAGTTGTTTCCATTTAGAATGTTGAAATACTTTACGGTCGCTATGAATTTATTTAACATGGTGACCGATGAGCCAACATCCACGGAGCACTTTCAATCTTCGGGAAATTTATTTACCTGCAAGGTGAAATCGATCATGTTAATTATTCCTACGAAAATAATTCGGTTTACAATAACAACGACAAAAATTAATGTTCGAAGACTAACGAAGAATTATGTCACTTATACGACCGACGTAGACTGCAAACTTTAAATATTCGAACATTTTAAATGTTATTCGTTTTCCACGAAGAGATACATGCAAAACTATCCATTACAATTTTGTTCCATTTCTTTTCCATTTTTTTCCTCTTCTTTTCGTTGTCTCCAATATCAACCGAGTTATAATTTGTACAGTATAAACAAATTGACTTGACAATGTGATATTCCGATACGGTAAATAATTGTTAATCGAATCGCTTTCAAAATGTCAGCATGTAAATATGTAAACATTCTATGGGTTCTATGTTAAGTAATTAATTTGTTCTGCAAGTTTAACCTGACATTTCCAATTATAAATAAACTGCGGATAAAACATAAAATATAAAAAGAATTTTGAGACTTTAAAACCATCGGTACATTATTTTCTGGTTACTAAAATTATGAATGGAAAAATTGCTGGCTCCCATTCCTCGAAATTAACACAAACAATTTTTATTTTACAAAAATGCTCCACAGTCTAATTATTAGACATCGGATTTTATTAAAACAGTAAAAAATACTGTTATATTTTTTTCAACCTAAAAACAAATCTCCGTTTGTTGCAGGTCAGATAAACAATATGTATTTTGCAGAATCATCGGCCATTAGAAAAATTATCGGTTTGCTCGAGCTAATTGTAATTTTTGTAAAATGGAGCAGCCGGGTACTCCGAGCTTTTCATACTGTTTCATACGTTTCGAGGGAAAATAAACGGGTTGTTCGAACGCGTCACGAACGATAATCGGCAGCATTGAAACAGAAACGTTTCCGAGCAATTGCATAACATTTTCGTAACACCTGCGTCATCAGGACATCTGAGTTAATTAATACAATAATTCAGAGGAGTTTATAGCACCTCGGGCGAGCGGGACACAAGTGAAAATTATTAAAAGTTTATACGTGTACGGTAGGTGGGTTGCTCGTTAAGTAATCAGACGCGCTGGCAGCTGTTGTCATAACTTCACCGAACGTATGTTTCTGACCACCACTTTTCGAAAACAAATTTCTACAAATTCGATTCAACGCAAAATTTAACGTTCAATTATTTTTACAAACAATTCGCTCGAAAATCGACTTTCAAAAAACGCGGTATCCTATTTATTAAATAAACAAACAAATTAATAAATTAATTTCATGCCTAAAAAATAGAGAATTTTATTTTCTCCTTCAAACGAGTAATATTTACGTAAAGAACATGTTTGAAATGAATCGTCTATTTTCATTTTTATTTTTCGGTGAGTGTACAACAAATAAAAAAAACCTGCAGTCTTATCGCCACTGAAGATGCATTTATCATCTTAAACAATTTTTTCTTTTACACTGAATTCGAATTTTGCGAACCGTGAAATACAAAATTTTAATGCTTCTGCTATTTCAATTTTTAATTAATTTGCCGAACGAAACAACCGCCCGCGAGACACACGAAATGCAAATCCGATGTAAATGTGGTTTGACAAAGTTTAATTTTGTTCTAGATTTAAAGTTTCCGTTTGGAAGTGCGCGTGTAGGACACTTTAAAATTGCGAATCATGGCGGACATATTCGCGGGAGGAAGATTAATTGCGTAACTGGCCGGCTACAAATGCGGCGAATCGTTTTATCCACGTGCGTGATCACATTTTAATTTCTTAAATGAGAATCGCGGCCGACGTAATGTATTTACGGATCTCACGCCGCCCCCGGCATTCCGCGAATGAATCGTGCCGAGTGAATATCGCCGTTCATTGCATATTCATCGGCCCGTGATTTCAAATGATTCGATCGTTTTCGAGTTCGCATTAATCCACCGACACTGTACAGATTGACATCGAGTCAATGTTTCAAAGTAGCCACCGATGACTGCGGAAATGACAGAAGAAATGGCCAGAAAAAAAAGAATAAAAACAATCTAAATTAAATAGTTAAGAAAAAAAAGAAAACAAAATGATATCCAAATTTTTGCTACCTCAATTAATTTTGGTGAATTTGCCCCAAACGGCGTTAGCCCAGGGCCCCAAAATTGACGGTACACCGCTGAGTATCATAAAGCGTGCTTTTCAATTTTCAAAAGTATAAAACTCGTGATTGGAACAGTAGACAAATTTTTCTATTACAGTGTTTACTTGATATATGTCCAAGGGTCTAGCCAGGGACATATATCGTGTAGGAGATACTATTCCTTAATTCACGCCGAATGTAGAAAAGCGAATCTGTAGAGGCCTCGGTTCATGGCCCCTCACGGGGTATACCCCGCGGGAGTGGGGATAGTTCTAGGACGTTTATCGCCTAGGCATTTGCGACATATATCGAGTAAACACCGTATTTATTAGAAAAGGAGACCGAGTAGCAATCGGCAATTGCAATCTGCAGAATAAAAGCGAGACTCGACGAGCGTAAAAACAGAAAAATGTAATTACGATATTATTTTTCCGAGTCATTGTTATCTGACTGGTCCCGCGCGGGAATTATCTGGAGGACTGGTTTGTAATGCCATAAATACACGATATACGAACGGTGTGCTCGTATAGTTCGACTGTAAAAACATCCAGCTTCGATAACCGTTTCTCCCGTGTTATCAGCACCTCTGCCCGTATACATATATCAGTGATTCGCGGCCGTCGAATAATCGAGATCACGTTAAAATTCATCGGCCGAGCCTAACCGCGTTCTCGCTTTATCTCCGGCGACGTCCGGGAGACGTCCGCGAGACGTTCCTCTAGCGCACAGGATATCGAATGGAGAACAATGTCGGCTGCCCACGCAGGATCCAAGTTTTCTCTGAAGCGGACCGATCGATACCTCGCGCCGGAAGTCATCCTTTAGTTTCGAAACTGACGTCACGCCCGGCGAAATACGGCCGGATGTTTCGTGGGCGTGCGGGAGCTAGGGAGGTATTCCGGTTTTTCATTTTCAAAACATTTGTTTTTACTTTTTGACACGTTGTTCAACTCTTACGACAATTACCGGGTATAGCCACTATCAAAATTAGTTTTTGACAGTTTTTTTATATTAACCGTCGACCGTTCTTTTGAATTTTAAAAAATTGTGAGTGCACCTCAAATTGCAATAATTGTGTGTGTGAAAATTCCAATGCAAGAGGTTCAATAGTTCTCTCGAAAAAAATTTTCTAAAATTGACAAATTTGGCACTGGAAGCCAGAATACCCCCTAAAAACGTGCTCTATAAAAGTATATGTAACTCTTGCAATTTTTATTGTCCCTACTTTTAAAAAATGAAGAATGCACCTCAAATGCCAATGAATATGTATGCAAAACGCCAATGCAAGAGGTTCAATAATTCTCCCGAAAAAAATTTTCTAAAATTGACAAATTTGGCACTGGAAGCCAGAATACCCCCTAAAAACGTGCTCTATAAAAGTATATGTAACTCTTGCAATTTTTATTGTCCCTACTTTTAAAAAATGAAGAATGCACCTCAAATGCCAATGAATATGTATGCAAAACGCCAATGCAAGAGGTTCAATAATTCTCCCGAAAAAAATTTTCTAAATTGACAAATTTGGCACTGGAAGCCAGAATGCCCCCTACGAAGGAGTGTTTTCGAAGAAATTGTTTCAAGTGTACACGGTGTTCTCTTATTGTTTACGAGGTCGGTGTTTTTACGGAATTCTTGTTATTAGATTATGGTCGCAGGTCCATCTACGAAGGCGATAAACAAACATTATCATCGATGTACTGTGTAGCCCCAGACTCGTAACCGGAAGGTCACGTTTTTTCCATAACACGCGATGACTATGCCGCGCGTGGACATACGTGAAATAACATACGAGGCGAGATTGTCTGAAATGGGTGTATTATCTCCACGATACACCCGATAACCTTCCGTCTGAAAAATCAGGTTCTATGGTGTCTGTGGTTACTCTGGACGATGCTCGATCACTCTCTTATGTCCGATTTTTAATACTATACAAATTTAGTGTTCAACAATAATTTAGTCCGTTTCAAAACGAATTAATATTCAATGCCACTAAATGTAAAATATTTTAAATGCTGAAGCATTGAAGCCTATATCAAGTAGAAATAGACAGCCATGAACAGACAAATTGTCCAAGTATACTCGAACGATATGTCCGAGTAAATTATTTCCATTTTTCTTCTGTTAGGTAGAAAGAATAATAACAATATTCTAATAATTAAGAATATACTGCGAAGTTATTCATTATTTTTTTTAAATCGTTAACCACAGATTTACATTAATTCTAATTATTTCCTTCATTTTATATATTTAAGATTACTAATGAAAATTTATACAAAGAAACAACGTAAAAACCGTGTAGCTATAGTCTTCTATACTTTTTAAAAAATCTTTGCGACTCCAATACCAAGAGAACACAAAGTGCATTCGAAGCACAGAATAAATGTGGTATTACACGAAGTAGAATCGTCTGGTCGTGTACAGACACACGTCAGACAACTTCTACTCAGTATATTTGACAAACTTTCAAGTTCAATTTTCTCGGAAATAATGTCGGTTAGAGAACGTCAAATATTTTCGAACAATCATTATTTACGTTACCTCAAATTTACATAATCCATGTAAATGAATTGGGCCAATTATTTATCATTCTAACACTTGCATTTCTTATGCTTCCTGTTCAATAATTTGTATTACAAATTTTTCTGTTCAACCCTGAACATCTAATCGGAACATTTGAATCTAGTGACATTAGACGATAACACAAAATGCTTCAAGTGACTACTAAAATTTCTTCGTTGACTGTATCCTGTTTTTTATAAGGTAAAAATTTTTGCAAAATAAATTATGCATGATTTTCATCATTTTAAGCTTGTATCTTTTAAAACTCTCCGGATAGAAACCACCCAAAAAGACACCATAGTACTACCTAATCCAACTCACTCTAATTTCCAGCCAACAAATTAATCCGGATACCCCCATTAGAACTCTACAATTCTCCTTACAGAAATTCACCGATTTTCATAACCCCATCTCTAACCCAAAAAGACACCATAGAGCTACCCAAGCCAACTCACTCTAATTCCGAGCCAACAAATTAATCCGGACACCCCCATTAGAACTGTACAATCCGCCCACAGAAATTCACCGATTCCCATAACCCCATTTCTAATCTAAAAATACACCATAGAACTACCGAAGCCAAACCGTTCCCATTCCGTTCTAACGAACGGAACATGTTTCGCCCATACACCAACCCTCGAAATCAATTCCATGCGCCCGCACGAGACTTCCGCAATACTCCTGCAGAAGTTCATCGATTTTCCCCGAAGTTCATCTTCGAGGTTACCGACCGAAAAGTTCCAATCGGCACGGACGGGAGCTTGTCCGCCGGAAGCCCGCAGTGAGGCCGGAGATCGATCGACCGTCCCCGTGAACAAAAATCGTTACAACCGGCGCAAGAGGAATTCTTGCGCTTGCTTTGTCCCCTCGTGAAAAAAGATCGCCCTCTCTCGACGACGTGTCCGCGTTATCGAGCGAGAGACCGATCAAAAACCGTGCCTTTATTCCGTTCCCGTCGGTTAATGACACCGGGAGCAGAGTATCGGGCGCACGCTCGGGCTCCGGCAAGCTATAGTCGCGCACCATCGTATCGTGGCGCACGAGGCACGAGCCAGCAGGCCGTTCTCGTGTTACATAAGCCTTACCTGCATCAACGGCAGCGCCTGGTTACGATCGACAGGTCTGATCATCTGGTTCTTCGCTATCTGTTCGTCGTTCGTCGCATCCTCTCCGCTAGGCTCCGCCTTTCTCGCCTGAGCCGGTGATTTTTCAGTCACAATCTTCATTTCCTCCATGGTAGAGAGACCCGGTGGGACGATAACTGATCCGATATTACACTGAGACGTTTTCTTTTTGTCCCCCGAGGAGGCCCGTCTGATAACGTTCACACAGAGAATACCGGTGTACTTTACCGGGCAGTGTCGGTCCCGGACTAGAATTCTCACTTTACGTGTGTCACGTGGTCGCGGTCGGGACACCTTCGGGTCAATCGGGCTGCCGATGAGAAGAAAGACGTCCGGTATATCGCACGCAACGACGGACGTGGGATCGACGGTAGATTTAGCCGCGTTTAGATAGACGGTGGAACGAACGGTGGTCGACGATCGAGGAAACGGTCGATGGCGATGCCGAAAAGAACAACGAGACGACCGGCGGGATTCGACACTGCGAGATTCTCATGCCGCTCCGTGCCCGGCGTGATGTCGCCCCACCCGAGCCGAGTTGAACGCCGCGTAACTAGACCCCCCCTCCAACGTCAGAGGCCTGGCCGCACGTCTGCCCGAAATCGCCCGAAAGCTGCCGGTCGTCTACGTCGGAACGACGGAGCAGCGCCACCGGCGCGGCGACCCGTCGCCGACGCGACGGTAACGAGGGAAATGCGGACGCTTACATCGCGTGACGGCGCGCCGCGCATTCGCGTCCGTACCAATACACCGCAGAATGGTCAAAAGCGGCGAAAAATCTGTAAAAACGAAACTATCCAACGAATCTGTTTGAAAATTTGTGGAGAGATCGCCACAGGTACAACGCATATTTGGCGAACAAAATTTTTGTAAAAAGTTGTTAACATCAAGTGATATGGGCTAATCGAAAATCTCTGTTTTCTGCCCATTTGTTATTTATGGAAGCATACAACAAATCCTTTAATAGATTTTGCTCTGGAACTAATCGTTTTGCCAAGGTGTAATATTGATCTAACTGTGTGCAAAAAATCATGAGACACTTCGAGACCCTTTATGAATTTAAGTTTAAATATCAACTTTCAGAATTTCCAAGAGTGAATCGTGAGGAAGTTACGATTATTTGATGTTCCAGGTGAAATTTTTTAGTATTATTATTAGTATCCGTTAACACGACGGATAGTATCCCCCATTCTTTGCAACAACTCGGCACTCTGGCTTGCAAAATTATGAAATACGTGCGTGAATAAATGCATGCAGTAATGATAAAATCAAACGTTACTATCCATAACTAACGTTTCTGTCTGTAACGGACAACCCTGGATTTAATTAGACGAATTTAATTTCTTATTTAATTCTGTAATTATCGCGATGTTAAGAGGAAACGAGAGAACGCTTCCGGACTTGCAAACAGATAATCTACTTCACAAAAATTGCACACAGTATGCCCAATGGTTTCCAGCACGTTGTGCACATTTTCTTCTTTTTAATTAACTGAAGTACGAACAATGCGGCGAAGAACAAACAGTTCTTCGTATCGGACCGAGACAATTGTAACTTTGTTTCCCCCCATTTTATCTTCGTTTGGTCTCGAAGCAACACAATTCCATTTCCGCGTTTCACGGAGTCGTAAATTCCGCTTGCTCGAACGAGTTTTTGAAATTGATAAATAGATTGCGGTTCGTTATTCAAAATATACATTGTTGAACTGGAAAAAATTCACCCGGACCCATTTTCGAAACGGTAACGTGCTGACCAATTTTAGAAAATTTGGTTTATTTTAAAGGATGTAGAGAGGCCATTTTGACTGATGTATTGATAAGTGATGTATTAAAAATTAAGACAAATTCGAGTTTGGTAAAAATCCATTTTGAAGATCGCTTCTAGAAAAATTGCTTTAGTTTAAAGGACGCATAGAGGCTATTTTGACTGACGTATTAAAAATTAGGACCAATGCAAATTTTAGGAAAGAAAAATTTTTACCATTTTGAAGGTAAAAATTAGAGCGAATTCGAACTTTGCAAAAATCTACCCAGATTGATTCTAGAAAAATTGCTCTAGTTTAAAGGACGTACAGAGGCTATTTTGACTAGCGTATTGATAAGTGACGTATTCAAAATCGGGATAAATGCAAATTTGGTAAAAATCCATGCGGGCCAATTTTAGAAAAGTAATTCCATTTTGAGGGGTACACGGAGACTATTTTTGTCGAATTTGAGTGTGTACTATTTTGGTTGTATGAATTGGAAGAATTAGAGGGAATTGAAATTTTTGCAAAAATCTATCCACTTTTATTTTGTATTTTGAAAATTGGGGCAAATTCGAATTTTGCAAGCCCTCCGACGGGAGATGATTAGGCGCATCAGGCTGAAGCGATCGAAAATCTTCGAGTTCGCGAGGACTGCAAGCGCGTCGGTGCCATATGTTAGCGCGCACAGAACCGTTGCTCTATTCCCGCAAAAATCGACTAATAAAAAGGCAACTCGTCGACCTTCGATATAGTCTACACCTTCGTGGCAATTGGCTCTTAGTATCTTCCTCTCTGTTCCTTTCCGCGCTGTTCTCTCCCTCTCCCTCGCTCGCCCTTTCTCTCTTTCTCCCACTCTCTCTCTCTCTCTCCCCTCTCTCTATCTATCTCCCTCCTCCGCAGTGAACCCGTTCGTCTCACTTCTTCTCACCCCCTCCGGTTTCAGCTTGCCCGTGCGGTTCGACAGTGTGCACCGTTGCCAACTTTCACGTATCATAATACACAGTGAAAGAATGTGGTTTCCCTTTCAAATTACAAAATACGGTGTGAGCTCACTGCGGCACCGCACACTTCCTTCGATTATTTCGTCCTGCCCCTTCTGCCTCCGTTTTGCCAGACCCTTAACCCTTTCAAGGTCCGGAGGACGTCCGAAAATGTCTGAATAATTTTTTAAATAAATAACACGGTCCAGACACCTACGGGTCCGATCCAAAAAAAATTACATTGAAATAATTTGTAAGCACCGTTGCGCTGACTTCAACTCCACAAAGTTATTAAGAAAAATAACAAGTGTCCCTGTACCGTGCAATTTATGCACAGAATATTTATTTTGCATAAAAATCCGCCGTCCAATTGCTAGGCATTTGAATAAGTTTCTGACGTCCAGAATATGCAAAAAGACATGACAAGGTAATTTTTCAGCATGACAATGCTAGACCACGCATCGGCAAACCCAATCTGGGAAACAGGGCTTTCGCAGTTACGGTAGAGACCTTCGCGACAGTTACGGAGAGGACACTGTATTATCAAAGTGAGAAGATAGGTTATGGCTAGACTGCGGATCTTTATGCGAATAATAGTTAATAGATCTGTTAATAGACTTTGCAATAATTGTGCTGTACCAAATGGAAGGTTAAAAAGAAAACAAAATTGTTGACTAACCGCCGGTAGATAATTAATTTTGAAATAAAATGAAACAAAAATGTTAATTGATATGCTTTCTTGTACTGTAGAAATCTGCACATACTATAGCATCGTGGCCTAGTCGTGGCTTAACGATGGGAAATACTTGGAGTAAAATATTCTCTACTTTTCTATTATTTTATAATATAGAGGGCTTTCGTTTGCTAAGAGGAACGTCGGAAAGTTGGTTCGCGTGGCTAATAGTTTGTTCGGCACTGCGCGGATCGTTCGTGATCGTTAACCTTTCCGCGAGCGACGATGCTTATCGCGTCGGCGCGACATTCTTCGTTCACGTCATTATTCATCGTTGTTGTCGGTCATTTCCGCATCGATTACAAGGTCCCGGTCGACGGGGAATCACCGGTTGCCGGTTAAATTGGCCGACAGGACAGGCTTCCAAGTAAAATCGCCGATTCTATCGGACGAATCTCTTCTCTCTTGTTCCCCGAGGATAGGCGGGGACAACCGACCCGCCGAGCAACACCTGAGCCAGGAGCCTTGATTGAGATATTACGTTGCCACGCATGACCCGTGGTCGATCTCGATTTTACTGCTAAGGACAGACTTGACCCAGATAATAAGAACCGAACCGAACATTCTAATTGCGAGTATCGAGACTCGTCGGTCGCCCGCCGCTAACTTGTTACGGCCCGCTCCGACGAGACAATGTGTATCATCTTTCGCGCGATTAATTTGAGCAGGAAAGTATTTGCGCGGTAAACCGGGCCAGGGACGCGGATTCTGCGTCCGCAACGCGAACAATAAAAACGCTGCAGCTCCTCCCGTCACCTTTCGTTAAACTATTCGGGCTATCCACATCCTAAACACAGAAATTTAATTTTTAGAATAATTTTCACACAGTGAAATTTCTTTTTTGTTAACAATAAAGTTATCAGAAACTGTAAATTTATGGAACATTTATTTTCGTAGAGTGACTAAAACGATCGCTTTTATGATTTCTTTTTTTAAATTTTAAACGCCACACAAACAGTATAATTTCACAAATGTAAAATAAAATTGAAATCTGAAATTGAACTGTGGATTTTCATGCAAAATTTTCTTCGTCAATCGCGGGACAGAGAACAGCAATGTACAGGGTGTCCCGTTTGAAGTGAACCGCTCGACTTGTTTTAGGTGGAAGGGTAGAGGTGACACGAAGGTCACCACCAATATTTTTAATGGAACCATTCATTATTCCTCGTAAAAATATTATTAACTTACTCGTGTCGACGAAGCATTAGTTCAGGTGACATATAAACTGAAGAGTGACAATTTGAGGAGAAATAAATTCTCGGGACAAATAACGCGCAGATAAAAATAATCTCTGAATCAGTCCAGAACGAGCAGCGGAGTGTTGGTACACAAAGAATGTAAGAAATCGATGGTGCAGACGGCGGCGTGTTCATCTCGCGTGGGCGCTGTCCAGCTAGGCAACAGGTTTCCGACGTGTTTCACTGTACCGCAGCTCGGGAGAACATCCCCGGTTTCAGTTTCAGTAGTTCAGGACGTTTCTGACAGCGGCGAAGCACCGCCACTTATCAGGCAGGTAGAACGGCTCGAAGACGTGGGGGAAGGGGCTGTCCCAACCTGTCACCCTTTGTACAGGTGCCTCCAGATTCAAAAAACAGGCCTCCTATTAAAAAAAAAAAATAATTTAGCGTTAGAAAATCTCTCGTCAAGTTTCTCCGATTGCTACTTCCCAAGGGGCTCAGGAATTCGACAACATTGAGAAGCTCAAGGAGTCATTTCGTTGATAAAACTGTATTGTCTTTAATTATTTCTTTGTGAAACTTTTACCATCATATTCGTGACGTTTTTGTGATTAAAACGAGCCCAAACACAATGCAATTCGTGCAATTTGATCAAACTATACTAATTCAATGACAATATTTTTTCACATTTCGATATTCCTTTACGAAACTGTTACCATCATACTCGTGACATATTTCTGGTTAAAACGAGCCCAAACACGATGCACTTTCGATCACATGTACCCGTTTGATCCACGATTTAGTGCAACCTCGATTATCCGAACCGATGATATCGAAATTCCTCGTTGTTTACACTTTGAGGAGCAATTTCGTGATATTGGCGACCTTAGTATAAACTTTAACGTTGCAAACAAGTAATCTAAAACTTTTATGTAGGATTTAAATTTTTAGAGAAAATATTTAAAATGTTTAAATAAAATATTACATGCAAACAGTTATCTAGCTGTAGTGTTAGATTAGGTCTTTACAGATTTGCACTGACTCCCTTTAGATTGAACTGTTTGTATGTAATATCGATCGATTTAGCCATCTTCCGTTCGGATAATAGAGGGCGTGCAAGAATCGTGGTTTGAACAGTTAAATAATGTCCAAACAGCGTCGTGTTTGGACTCATTTTAATCAGAAAAGTGCCACGAATATGTTAATACAACTTTCATGAAAAAATTCATTAGTAACAAAAATCTGCAACTAGTTTTATAAAAATTGTTTTCAACTGTGTCCAAGTTTCTGAACGGTAGAGGACGCATTTTGGTAATTGTGAAAAGAAAGGGCAAGGAATTAATTTGTACAGTTGGTGTAGGATCGAAGAATTTGTAGCTTAATCCGGGATTCAAAATTTTGCAAGGGACGCGTTTGCACATCTGAAGAAATCGAAGCGTATCGAACCGTCACGAAGTGCACACGTGTGACGTAACAGAAACACGTATAATGATATCCTACCACATTCCAACGATGCATTCTAATGCATTTTAGGCAGCGAACTGCTTCGCGCTTAATACCTGTAAATAATTTCGTAACTGCATCAGTTAAAATTTCGTTCGACTATTAAACATACCAACGTATAGACAGTCGGGATAATTTATTATATTGACGCACGCTTTAACTACTAGTTATTCCGCGTTATTGAACATGACAACATTTTCAATATTGTTATTTTATTACTGCGACGGAATCGATATAATTATGTAAACAAAATGTAAAGTTCAATTTATACAAGTTCTTAAACACATTTTATGTAAATCCGCTTTGCAAATAACAGCACAATTTTAACACTTTATCTACGGACGACGCCATCTGGCATCGAATCGAACACTGTGCGCTGATACGGATGACGCCATCTGGCGTCAAATTGAATACTACTTTCTAAAGGAAGCTCTGAAAAGTTGCTATGTATTTTTTACGGTTTATATTCCACACGTCGTTATCTCCGTTGAGTAAATTAAAAAAGATATTTACCTGAATGGTCGACGCTATTTCCGCTCCGAATCCGTTCGTTAGCGGTGCTTCGTGTGCGATCACAACTCGTCCCGTTTTCTTCGCTGACTGCAACATTATGCGTTACATTAAACCGTTTGCATAATGAGATTCCTCCCGAGACTTTTACGGACCATTATATATTGCGCAACAACTGAAAGGGTAAACGGGGAAAAGTATCGGGGAAAAAATATATCATTCTTGAAATCCGTGTAATCGGTGCAACATTTTATGGAATCGAAAGTAAAAGAACTATTTGGTAATATGAATAATAAAAACGAACGGTTGGGAAACTAGGATTAAGTGCATTTCTCGATTACAGGCTAAATGATGTCTAGAAGAGATGACGATCTGCATTTCCAGGTTACATCATCTAAAGTGTTAGTTTAATTAGTAACATTAGTAAAATAGTTAGTAAAATTTACTAATTTAATAGTTCACTAATTCACTAGTTTACTGGGTTACTAATTTACTAGTTTACTACGCTGTAAATCTACTAATTTAATAGTTCACTAGGCTATAAATTTACTAATTTACTAGGCTACTAATTTATTAGTTTACTAGTTTACTAATTTACTAATTTACCAATTTACTAATTTACTAGTTTACTAGGCTACAAAGTTACTAACTTACTAATTTACTAGTTTACTAATTTACTAGTTTACTAGTTTGCTAAGTTACTAATTTACTAATTTACTAGTTTACTAATTTACTAGTTTACTAGGCTACAAATTTACTAATCTACTAATTTAATAGTTCACTAGGCTATAAATTTACTAATTTACTAATTTACTAGGCTACTAATTTATTAGTTTACTAGTTTACTAATTTACTAATTTACCAATTTACTAGTTTACTAGGCTACAAATTTACTAATTTACTAATTTACTAGTTTACTAATTTACTAATTTACTAGTTTACTAGGCTACAAATTTACTAATTTACTAGTTTACTAATTTACTAATTTACTAATTTACTAGTTTACTAGTTTGCTAATTTACTAGTTTACTAACTTACTAATTTACTAGTTTGCTAATAAAAATTTACTAATCTAAATTTCTAGTCAAAATGGCAGGTTCTAAGTTGTTTAATTGTTTAATTTACAACTATTGGGATTGCAAAGAAGCATTTACAGAAAATTTATTCAAAACATTCGTTCCTAAAAATCTGACTACACAAATTCTTGTTATTTTTATAAAATAATCGAAAATTGCCGGTGAACCTAATGTTAATGCAAACCCTCTGTTTAGTAATTGTTGCTATTTCGTTGAGCACTGTCGGTAGCAAACGTCTGGTGGGATTCAGGTGTCCGTAATTTCGAATTGGACAAGAACCGGCGCGGTGTCTACACACCGTGTCTATACCCTAACACGTGTCAAGGGGAGGTAATTCCATGTGCGAACGAAGGCACGGGCTCACGGTTCAATTCGTGAATGATTTATGCGCCGTCCCATACGAGCCGGCATAACAATAATTTATAAGCGACTTGACGCTAAGCGATGCATTAATACAACAGGCCGGACGAATCGTTTTGTTGGCGAGCGTCGATTTCATGGGCGGTGATCGACGTTAGAAACAAGCCGATCGGTGCTCCGTAATTAAGACACGTAGGCGAGCCTAAGCGCGTGTTGTAAATCATTAGGAACGGGTAACTCGATAGTGCTCTCGCGACTTCTATACGCCGGCGCGCAAGTTACCGTGACATTTCCAATTTCAGGTGACCTTACCATAGCGATCGGCACGATCCTCAATTTATACATTCGGCTGACAAAATTAACTTCAACAAAATTTCTCACTTTTGTGTTCTGATCACTGTGACGGACGCTTCATTATCGTTTTCTGTATTATAGAATCTGAGAGAATTCATTTTCTATTGCAGTGGACTCTGAATGACCTTGAGTGACCTTCATAGCAGGTCATTGTATTCGTCTTGCAAAACTCGATCAGAATGTAAATAAAAGGTACCGTACCGTTCCATTTCAAAATACAGAGTTGACCTTCATATCTCCTTGACGCCTCCACTTGCAAACATACAATAGTAACTTCAGATTATCAGCCAAATGAATTTGGTCCGGTGCGTGGACTTTTATCTCCAAAGGCAAGTGAATTACTCGGGCGACCTGTTTTAAATGCCCCACCCTGTACAATATATTTACCCTACAAAAAAATTCTTAGTTCTTACCCTACAAAAAATAGATAAATTTTTACCAAATAAAATAACTACTTCAATGTAAAATAAATGTTTGAGATTGTAAGTAATTACTGTATGCGAGTAATTAAATGTTGATAATGTTGCGAGGCAATAAATGTGCTCTAACAAAATTTGACAGGCGTGCATAGTTGAATTTTGTCAAACTTTACAAACCGGACAAATAAAGAACAAACGATTACGTTGTCGACGGGAAATAATTGTTGACCGGTTTCGAAGTGGGGGGGGGGGGGGGAGGCGCGTCGTCGTGCTCGGTGAATCCGTGAACGTATCGAAATTACGCGAAACGGGTTTCCAATTACGGCCGCCACCTCTCGCGCCTGTTCACGGCTCGGTTGTGTGCACGCGCGAGAATAATGTTACGGTGTGTAAGCCGCGAGTGCATACCGTACAATCGGCATATCATTAAGCGACTAAAGATCGATTAGCATAAATCAACGCGATATTTAGTGTCCGCGGCTGTATCCCCGGGTATCGTAATTCGGACGAGTGAATGCCGGTTTCGTTTGCGTTTTCGCTGCGCGCGCCGACACAGAACGGAAAGGGCCTTTAACATGTAGGACAACAGGTCTTCGCGGACGAGGGAGACGCGTGCTCGTCAAATCGATCGAGCATCACCATAAAGATTCGCAGTTCATTTGTTACACATACAGTGAATCACAGTAATATTCAGACACTTTTGAAAGGACGATAACTTCCTCAATATTGGACAAATTAGATTTTTCTTTTAAGTTAAAAAAAATTTTTTTGGAAAAATTACTATTGGTCAGAGTTATAGATACATGTCCCAATTATCTAGCCGATAAAAGTCCTAGAACTATCCCTACGGATATACCCCGTAAGGGACCATGAACCGAGGACTCTAAAGAATAATATCTCCTGGTCGATATATGTCATCGGTTAGACCCGTGTTGTGGACATATATCGAGGAAAGTCTGTACACGGTGACCGGTATTGTACGTCTCTATAACACGTTAAAACGTCGTCGATAGGTGAGAGACATTCACTGCAAGGAAGTTGCTCGTAAGAACAACAATTCGCTGGTGTCGCAACGATGAAGTAATTTCGCGGCCTGAGGTCAACCAGTTGTTACAGGACAATAAAGCGGCGTATCAATTACGGCAAAAAAGGGGAGAGAAGAAAAAAAAACGAAATATGTTTATACGCATGTAACAACAGTGTTCCGTCGGTCCCATTCCGAAAGGTGCCGTTTCATACCGCGCGCAACGGAATAGTACAATCGCGTGAAAGGACATCAACGTTTTACGACTTTTTTACAATAATATCTGTACGACGTCGAACAATCGGCTAGTGTCTGAATAACGCTTTTTACGGCCGGTGCATAGGAACGATGCACAGTATTATACGGGCGTAAATCACGGTGACGAAATAATGGCTCGCGGAAATGCATTCCCGCAAAAACGGTGCGCGTATAATCATAGTGCAATCTTTCTTTTTTTACGAATTTATAATAATCGGTGCCGGCTCCTTTCCACGGTGGTTTCCAAATCGAATGGCTTCGGAATCAACAGGTACGTTTCGGTTCACCGAGAAATTGCCAAATAGGAGCGAGGGGTGAGATGAAAGGGACATTTTTGTTTCGGATAGCGAAACAGTTAAGCGAACATTTCAAGCCTAATTTGTGGCATTAGAAAGAGCAATTATTTGGTAATCATTTTTTCCCCGATTGTTTTTACTTTTTAGAAAAAGTCCATTTGGTCCGTTTCGTAAATATCGAAATGGACGTACAGTGTGTTCCACAAACTCTGTCGAAGTATCATCGTTAATTTAAACCAGTGCCGGACACGGTTGGGGCCCCTCAAACGCTTGACTCCCCCACCAGTCTTCGTTGACCCACCGTACGTACCTCCGTAGCAATACGCCTCAGGCGAAGCGCGTCCTTTCTCCATGGTAACGGCGCTTACTGGAAGGGGACAGTGGGCGTTATGGTGGGGACGGTTTTGCCTCGATCGAGGCAAACGCGCCTGGCACTGTTTTGAACAGTACGCGAGAATTTTTTAAATAAAAGTGCCCGGATTTGAAGCAATCAATAATATAGTAATACCAGTTTTGTGACAAGTGGACACAGAAAATAGATACGAAGGTCCCATTTCTGAATAGTGTCACCCTCAATTTCAATAGAATGGCAAATTCTGAATAAAAAAAACTGCAACAATCCTATTAATCTTTTTTTCATTCCGATCACACTCCGTAATTGCAAATAAAACGAAAATTCCGCTTAATTAAGAAATTACTTCGATCCCTGCGTACCTGCTCCATATAATTCCAAAAAGAAAAAAAAATAATGTGAAAACCGGTCATTCCATAGATGGCATCGTTAATCAAAATTCCGTGGTGCCTCGGCTCAATTAAATGAAACAGTTCTTCCTCAATAAACCGTGCACGCTCGAAGTGAAATGCCACGGGTGCTCGTGCCTCTCACCGTCTTTGTTACGCGAAGGACATACGGGCCCACGTAATACATACGCTCGCGAACGTAACACACGCGGTTTAAAACGTAATGCCATGCAAACGATCCGGTTGCATTAACGCACGAAGAAAACAGAGCAAATTATAATGACGAAATTACCTTGCAAACGAGTTCCGCGTCCCAAGGTAGGATAGAAACGAGGTCTATCACCTCGCAGGACACGTCGAGCTTCTCCTGGACGAGATCGGCCACCTCCAACAGCACATGCACCTGAGTGCCCCAGCCCACGAGTGTCACCGCATCACCTACGTGCAGAATTGCACACGTGTACACCACACGCACACCGGTTATCGCGGCCGATCGTTTCACCTTACGCGTTCGTGTTCGAGGTGTATTGCTACGACGACTGTGTGCGCGCCGCACCGCGCCGCGCCAGTTATTCCCCGGTTGAGTATCCTGTTTCAGGACTACATCGCGTGCAACCCGATTGGATAATGAAAGGACGATTGCGACCGATAAATATTATATTCTAGAATGACGGCTCGTTATTCTCGTGGCACACGCGGCCTGCGACTACAGTGATTCCAAAAAGTATCGGCACATCGAATTTACGATTTCACGGAAAATCCGGGAACCAAATTCTACAGAAATAAATCTGCTCTAAATCTGTCTCTGATTTTTTTTCTGAAAGCATTTAATAAAGGAAACGTCCGAAAATCGATTGGAATGAAAAAAAAGCTAAAAATATTAAAGTCGAAAATTTCGTGAATACTAAAAAATAATGATTAAGTCAGCCAATCCCTGAGGGTTTCTTAACTCATTTCTTCGCATTAGTCGAAATATAAAAATTACCACCTAACCTCGATTAAAGCGACTTTTGAAATTCCTGTATGGCTAAGTAAGTATGCAAACTTTTGGTATGCAAGAAGTTAAGAAAATGCCAATGGCACGTTTATAAAAATTGGACACGTTAAAAATTAGTCAAATAGCCCCGGTCTCTCCCACTTTCGAAAGCAACTATCGACGCAGACTCCCGCGTAGAAATCGAGCTTCACGGGAGACATTGCACGGTGCAAATTTACGAAAATCTGCATAAGCGACAGCCGAGCATTATCGTCAAATCATGCGAATATTTGTCGCATTACGCGACATAACGAGCGAATGATTCCAGGCGCTCGTCTATCTTTCTGGACGCCCACCTTCTCTCACAATCTCAGCTTTGCCGATCTCTATCTTATAATGAGCTGTCGGCACCTCGTCGATCGCCGTGCGGTATAATATTTTCGGCTCGAACATGATGCAGGGATCCGGTTCCTCTATGCAGCTCAACAAGAGACCCTTGGCCTGGCTCGCACCTCGGGGAATAACGATCTGGAAAAAGAACCTTCGGTTAGATATCACTATACAGTATCCGATCCGTAACTGTCTAAAACATCTCTACCGTAACTGTCGAAATTTCACCCCCACCACTGGGGCGATCCCCCTTGGAACCTTGGACTCACACAAAAATAGCAACTCTTCTAATTTTTCGATTTTTTCTTACGCAACTTTCAACATCTCGTTTTTCTCATTAAAATGACCCCAAACACGATATAATTACGATCATAATTACTTGTGGAACGAGCAAAGTTAAGAATTCGTGGACCTCTACCGTAAATGTCAAGTCCGAAACTGTTTTGCATTTGATCTACTCGTTTTTGTCATAAACGCAGTCCACTTATTACCTTGAATACGTGATACAGTGTTTTCTCGATATATGTCAACAACACGGGTCTTGCTAGCGACATATATCGTCGAGGAGATTCTTTGACCCACGCTGAACGTCGTACCCGACGTATTATTTAGGCTGACGAATAAATCTAGGTTTCGGTTAGGCTGCATCTTTGTTTACGCGGCAGGTGTGTTCTATTGAAGAAGACCGTGCGATCTTTCAGCTTCAGGAAATGTCGGCGCGATGTTGCGCGACGTAGTTCGCGTAATCGGGATGTATAGTAGCTGTGCAGCGGTGCTTTGTGTGTTCGCGAGGAAAACTTTCTTCATGCATACGCAAAGTACATGTGTCGTACAATATTCATGGAATCTCTTCAAGAAAGTTGAGAGCCGACGACAACTATAGACAACGCGCAACGTAGCCCCGCAAAGTGTATCCATGAACATAGAAATTCGTTCGCCATTCCTTGCGGAGTTTCTTTTTTCTTACACTCTCGCCATAACTTCGCGCAATTCACTCTATTAACTCTTTAATCCTCGGACAATATTCTCGGGTCACCCATCAGCAACTCGAGCGCATTTCTTTATTTATTATTTAGGGGAATGATCGTCTTATTTAGGTGCAGTTGGGCGAGGAAGTTTATTGATACAAATATTGTGTAACAGAAATTATAGTGTCTCTTTGAAAGGGACATTTAACTTGCTATTTACTAGACTGCGAATCTTTATGCAAAATAAGAATTGCAGCAAACTAAATGCATTCCACTCTGCAAAATAATCTCCGCCACTTTCTATTGATCTCCATTTCACAATTTATTAATGAATCTCAAATATGTCCAGAATAATTGCATGGCCCTCGATACATGTGTTTTAGACATTTTCATTCGAAAACGTGATAGTGCACCCATCTAGCGGCAAATACAATAAGTATAACGCACCAATGTACATCGAGTGTCCGTAATTTTAGCTAACAGTTTGAGCATTTCGCCGCTGCGTCGAGTGGCCCTATTTTGAGATTTTACGGGACAAATGATTCGTGCCGCCGAATACACAGTGCCTTATGAACGATTTGGCAAGAATCATTTCTCAAGAATATACATTCGCATTATGCATCATGAAGCCATCGATAATTCATTTAATCTT
>CM052114.1:1943880-1982027 GCA_028454245.1 Halictus quadricinctus | reverse complement strand
TACGATAATTATAACTTAGTTTTTCACGGAAAAAACGCCGAAAAAAAGTGGTTTTTATTTTTTCCTACTATGACGCACCAAACGCAGGAATTTGAAAAAAATTGAGCATAATACTTAGGACAATATCTTATTGCTAAATTAATTCTGTTTGGGTCACTCTTCGATTTCCATATGAAATCTGCATTTTTTCGATTTTTTTCGTGTTTTTCGATTTTTACAGCCAGAGTTTGCAACGGAAAAATCTGAAAACGACTCAAAGTATGTGGTTTGGTGTGGTTTTTCACAAATACTATAACTTAAATTATTGATGACTGAACATGAGTGTATGGTATTAATAATATCGTACACAACAACCGGCCATGATTCCCATATAATAAACGCGTGATGGCTCCCATATCGTGTGGTTCTCGGTGAGCCCATAGACGATTATTCGCGAGAGTGATCGAACCTCGAGGATAGATGATCACTTGTCGTGTAGAAATCTTTCTCTTTTCCTATTCTTATAATAGTAATCTATGCAATTAAACTTACCATAAATTAAAGTTTCATTTAAGCCTTGTGCACTGTTCCGGAAATTGTTGTGTTTTTAGAATTCAATTGGATATAAGAAGGATGTAAAGAATTCTCAAAAAATTATTTATTGTTATGCATGTTCAAGTTTAATATGATACTTCGTTGACGACTTGCAGGCATTGGCATTTCAAGATATAAGCACTTAAACCGAGGACATCTGCCATGATTGACATAGGGTAAGGGGCCCAATTACTGTGCCTATCTTAATTATACTTACTTTGTAACACAAAATATTATGAAAATTTAGCGATAACTAGTTCTTATCGCATATACTCGTGAATAGTTAATTATTACCTTAACGGTAATTATGTTGTCAATGTGTTATAACTGTTTTACAAAAAAGGCGACTATAAGACTTCATCATTAATCTTTTATTATCTCTTTTGGTGATAATATTTCATTTTCTAATTGTCTTCTTGCTTCTTTGATCGCAATGTGATTGGTGACAAGCTTAAATAACAAACTTTTATGAAATAAATGAATTAGGTTCATAGAAGAAGAAGCTTATGAAAAAATCTGCTTAATCAAACATTATTTAGTGACCCAGTCTTTTATGATTTCTCAAAATATTGAACCTGTAAATTAAAATTGCAATTATCAAATAGCAACCACATCGACAAAATTTTATTGTTTAGTATTAGCATTAACTTACCTTATCCTGTCTTTCTGAGTCTCCCATAACTAGAATTTGAATTTTTCATTAAATTTGAAGAAATATTTAAAAACATATTTATTGTTACGTACGATTAGTTACAATAAGATACGCATACCTACTGTGCATAGCTACAAGTAATAATTGTCAGTGTTGTTGCATATGATAAAATTTTAATCACCCACTACAAAATTACCCAAAACTGTGCTCCACAAATTCAGACAATCCAGAATCCTCTCAATAATGATTCCTCATCGCAAGGAACATTCTTCAAAACTTTAACATCCTTATCGTACAAGCTTATATAGAACAAGCTTATCCATGTGTAAACACTCGTAACTCATAAATATTCTATGGATACATACCATCACACGACGAACTGCTCCAATCAAAAGGTGAACATATCCCGTCAACACAACATGCAAAAACTTACATACTCTTCGTTGTCCAAAAACTTCCTTACCGTACAAACCCACACATAGCCTCAAACGATAAGAGGAGTCTAATCACACACACACAAACAAACAAGCCCTCCCAAAGGTGCAAGCAAACAATACAACTCACACTCTATCCATACTGTCACACAACAACCTACTCCAATCAAAAACCTAACCTATCTCCTCAACACAAAATGCACAGTGTGCACGCATCATTAAAACTAATACAATATCACAGATGAGATTAGCGTTGTCAATTTAAAACCTTCTCAAATCGCTCCAAGTTCGTTACCGTGCAAACCCGTATATAACCTCAAACGATAAAACGATTTCAATCACTCACAGAAACAAGCCCATCCAAAGGCGCAACCATTCGCAACTCACAAACACCATATTCATACTGTCACGCAGCAAACAGCTCCAATGAAAAACCTAACCTACATAACGTGCACACATGTAATTAAACCTAGCGGGATCCCGCTGTCAGAGGGGAAATGAGAGTGCTCACGCCTGGGATTTGAGTGTCACCGGTATAGTGCTGCCCTTTAGTCTAATTTTTAGCCTGGACCAGAACCTGCATCATCTTTTTAGCCTGGACCAGAACCTGCATTGTCTTACCTGCATCATTAGCAGCGGATTCCTAATAATGTCAGAATGGATGCTACTTCTATGTTAAAAGAGGCTCTTCTATGTAGGCTCTGATCCAGCTTAAAAGATGATGCAGCTTCTAATATAGGTTAAAAAGATGTTGCAGGTTCTGGTCCAGGCTAAAAAGTTGATGGAGGTTCTGTTCCAGGCTACAAAGATGATGCAGAAAAGTGGGGACACTAAAACCCCGAGCGTGAGCACTCTCATTTCCTCTCTGTGTCAAACTTTCCACGTCCTCGGTCACATCATCAACATCATCACATCTCGGTTTCAGGGTGTACCGTCAGGTGTCTCCAGACTCTGGTTCCATCGCATCAATGCGGTGCTCCGCTCGCGAGCAACACGTTCAGTCGGCGAGCGGTTGTCGCGAGTGTGTGTTCTCTCGTAGCATTTCGCTTCAAGCGAAATAGCTGCTGTTGGCGTAATCGTGATACATATAGAAGAAACGCGGGAGAGCTAGTCCGTGGCTGCGTACGGAGATATACAAGGCGATCCATCAGAGTACAGAACGGACTATATTATGCTCGAGGTGTTAGGGACGCTACACCGGGTCAGGTCTTTCGGTGTGTGCCAGTAAAAGAAGACCCACATCGGGAGAAAGATAGAGGGAGAGAGAGAGAGAGAGAGAGCGTGAGCGCGCGCGCAAATTGTGCCTGCTTTCGTGTTTTCGACATGGCTGGGATATACCGTTACCCGTGAACAATTTTTTTTCCCCACCCGTGATAAATCATCCCACGTATTTTCCACGATTTTCTTCTTGTGTCTCATCCCCCCGCCCTCTCGTACGGTCTCCCCCTGTCAGACGTGTCTCTCTACCCCCTCGATGAAGGCTCGACAGAAAGGGGTGAATCAGGCTTGAATCAATCGCCGCGCGACGGCTACATGGAAAAGTTTCGTCGGGCACGGGGCTACGCGGAACTGGCCAGCGAACCAACGGCGGTCCTGCTGCAAGGTTAGGTGAGTTCGACTGACACGAGCCGAGCCCGGCCCCGATTATGCTCCTCTTCTTCGCACGCACCAGTCCTGCGGACAAGTTCGAGCGGCTCCATTGATTTCCGACGACGCGCTTTTCCGCACGGTTTACCGAGCCCTGTCTGTGACCGCATACTTACTCTAATGAAATGTTTTTTTTTCTTTTTTTAACCTGTAAGGCTCGGTTAAATTCCACCGAATTAACAACGCAGAGAAACGAGACGATAAAGGGGGGTCCTTGCTCGCGAGAATTTCACTGCCCCAGCTCGCGAACTCGTGGAATTTTAAGCATCTACGGACTAAATTTGGAATCGACGCTTAGGCTCCCTCGATTGTTTCTATTCGGTCGATTTGCGGACCGAGTTTTAGGGAATTGTATAGTGATTTTATTAATTTTTTTTTTTTTTGTCATAAAGGCGTCCTCGCTTGCGAGAATTTGGCTGTTCCTGATAGAATTTTGAGTATTTGTGAATTAAATTGCGGATTAATGCTTAGGCTCTGTTTTCATTTGTTCGATTTGCGGTCCGAGTTTTAGGGAATTGTATAGTGATTTTATTAATTTATTGCTTTTTGTCATAAAGGCGTCCTCGCTTGCGAGAATTTGACTGTTTCTGATAGAATTTTGAGTATTTGCGAATTAAATTGTGAATTAATGCTTAGGCTCTGTTTTCATTTGTTCGACTTGAGGACCGAGTTTTATCGTTCTGAGAATTGTACAGGGCGATTTTATCGGGAAAGGTTTTTATACATGATTCAGGTTGTTAGGGTAGTGAGACAGCGATCATGCGTCGTTCAAATAACGTGTTTTTACTAGGTCTACAATAACTGTCATTAGTATGACGATAACTCTGATGAAACTGGTGGTATTGTCATTATGTTGTGACTAATGCTTCTGAGACTTCTATCATTCTGTGTTATGTTTATGCAGTCACGAAGCAGGATGAGGCGATGGAAATTATTGTCGTCTGTTACTAAATATTTTTCGGCGTAAGTTTTTTTCGTAAATGGATGTTGGCATCCGATTTTTCTGGGCCATGTTGGGATTCTTGATTGGCCTAGTATAAATTAGTTTAATCCCTTCAAAGATACCATCTCAATAGTCTTCTACGTATATCACTATGTAGGGTAAAGGACTTAATTACTGTTTAAAGCATAATGGATATTAAAAGAAAGATATTGTTCATGATAGATATGTTCATAATCATTTTAAATCTTCAGTTTTATGAGTGTTGGTATTTCTTATCAACAGATGATAAAGAATATTGCGTGACGTTGAACCGTGATAAATCAGAGTCAACATCGATCAAATTCTTTTACTTCGACTTTTACAAATTTGTATGTCCATAATTATTTTTGGCCTCCCTTATGTTGTTTAAAAAATGTTTAAAACAGGTCCACAATCAAATCGGACAGGCCTTCTGCAAATTTGTATTGAAAAAACCTCTGGCACTAATATTTGAGGTTCAATATTGAGTTTGGTAATATTTGCTAATATTTGAGTTTGGTAATATTAATAGAATTATTAATCAACTCATTGAGGACAAATGTCTGCACATAGTTAAGAAAAACTCGAAGCAGTTAAACAACAGTTGAAATGTTGCTCCTGATGCATGCAGTTCTTGTTGAATGAAAAAAGATATTAATAAAATCGATGTGAATTGATCTGTGCTATAATTAGACTGTGGATTTTATGTATTCATGAGAAACACGAGCGCATCAATCGCAAAACGGGAAAATCGTTTAAAGAATTTAAATATACTTTTCTGTTGCTCCTGTATGCAATCCAGCTATAATTTACGATGCAATCTAATCGGTGCAGTCAAAGATGCATTAAAAATCCTTCGGCAAATAAACAAGAAAACTTCATCGTAAGTTCATCGTAACAACAATTTCTGTAACCTTCTCGCACCTCGTAGATTAAATAAAATTCCCCACACTATTTGTTCCAGAATTGTTGAAATTATAAAAAATTATCGTAGGACATGTTTCAATAGATCTCTGAAATCGAACATATGCTGCAATAAAAATAGCTAAAAATTCGTGTTGAAATAAAAAAAAAATGGTTATATTAATTATTGTAAAAATTCGTAGCTAAAAATTAGTGTTAACAGATTCCAGTAAAAATTGATTTTCTGCTGAAAAACATTTCGTCGACGTGCGCGATCGACGATCGTGTTAAATGATACACTCGAGATTTCATTTCTTAGATACATATGGTACAGTTCTCGCTGAATACTTTTCCCTATCACGATAAACGCAGAAAAATAGAAGTCCGTCTAATAAATGGAACACGGCACACCGACACGTACAAGCGAGAGCCGGTGTCTGCACACACGAACGATCGAACAAAGGCGTAGCTTGTTCGTGTGGACGTAGTATCGCGTACGTGTGCACCACACGAGCGTGTATCTCTGTGGAGTACAGGTGAATGGGAGGTGTTGTGAAACTCGAAGAACCGAAGCCCAGTTCACTCGGAGAGGATTCCTTTCGTCGAATCGATCGGTGTGCGTAAATCTGCGCCGCACACTTTGCACAATTAACACCATACACGCAAACGTTCAAATGTTTAACCCTTAACCCACTATAGTCACCTTCCGATATAACAATATTTTTCAATCTAATTCAGCAAGCCTTGCGGCGGGCCTAGTTGGGGGCATTGTGACGTCAGCGGGCAAGATATTCATAGCCAGTTCTATACCAGTCCTGTTCAATGTCGTCAGAGAAGGGGAGGGAGCACGAATTCAGGGGAAAACGTTACTCCCTCTCTGCCCGTACAGGGTTAGTCACGTGACAGAGACGGAACGCGTCACGTGACCGCGCCAAGGCGGAAGCGTGGGGGACAGCGCGGTAGAAGGGGAAGTTAGAGTGGGGGGACAAGTCTTGATCTGGCGACACCATAGTTAAAACGCGTCACGTGACCGCGCCGAAGCGGAAGCGTGGGGGACAGCGCGGTAGAAGGGGAAGTTAGAGTGGGAGGACAAGCCTTGATCTGGCGACACCATAGTTAAAACGCGTCACGTGACCGCGCCGAAGCGGAAGCGTGGGGGACAGCGCGGTGGAAGGGGAAGTTAGAGTGGGGGAACAAGCCTTGATCTGGCGACATTTCGTTCAGCAAGCTTTGCGGCGGGCCTAGCTGAGGGCATTGTGACGTCAGCGGGCGTCGAAAGTGGGCGTGGTTCGTTGCTCACCTATGCCCGGAATAAACAGGGAATTGTCAATTATTCTTTCACACAATTCGATTTTAATTTAGTCAAATAGATATTTTCATTACAAAAATTCGACACGTAAAGGGGCGGGGGGTGTCATTCGGGGGATTTTTTCCAATTGTGAAACGGGCGTCAGGTGTATTGTATTGTTATTTTAAGGTGGGTACAGTCGGAGCTAAGAAGGTGGCCGGCGACGACGAGCGGAATTAACGGTTATGCTCGTCGTTCAAGGTTTCGGGGGCAATGAAATGGAGCGCGTAGTATCGGAAGAACGCATTTGTCTGTTATCCATTGAACGTGCCCGCGGATAATAGAGCCTCGAAGAACAGAGTCGCGGAACGACGTCCTGTTGTTTATTATCCTAATTACGCAAGCCTGATAAAATCATCGGCGTTCCATCTGGGGCGCGCGCGGCAAGAACCTGAAGTAAGCAGAAGCGAAAACGAGAGAGGAGACGAGAGAGACAATGAGATTATCATCGCGACAGCGGATCGTTTCGGAGCGTAACGGCTGCAAGCTTTCGTGCCTTTTCATTGATGATTTATCGAGGCGATCGTGTTACCTTTAAATTTGATATACTTAACTCATTCGCATCATTAGTGTATATCTACGCTCAATTTTCCTGGTCGCTATCACCGGGGCGTATACAATATATACGCTCAATTGATTTTTTCTTCTAATGCTGAAATATGAAGTTCTTTTGGTGGAAAAAGTTTGATGATAAAGCCCTTCTTTTCATATTTCATATTATATTTCATATATAGGGTTAATATTTTCATAAATCCACAAAATCGGCAGTCTATCACGAAAATTAGTAAATATCCGAATGAAAATCTATTCTTGTTATTTTCGTGAAGTAATTTAAATTTTAATGTTTAATGGAAGTCTACTGATCCGTATAATTCAGCGGTACCATAATCTACTGGTGATTTAGACGCATGCACAGCTGTCCTCGAGTTCTAGAAAGTAAATAACGATGCATGAAAGCGTGTCGTTGCTAATAATCTGTTCAATAAATTTTGAAATATCCATCCGACCGTGTACAACGCACAGACGTCGTTCTAGGAATAATTTATCATTTGTGAAAAGCCAGGAAGATGAGAGAGGAGAGACGGCGTTGTCTGTCGGGAACGTTAGGCGATAACTTTATTGTGTGCTATACGTCACCGTCCACGCTTCCAGTTACTCCTGATGATGCAGAACTTATGATGGACGCGCGCAGCTATCTCGCCGGAACTTCCAGGCAATAGCGAACGAATAATTGTCTCGATCTCAGTTCCGAAATGCCCTCATCGATCTTCGGGATATCGATCATTATTTTTAAGCTTCTCCTTCTCGATCGAGTCTCTTGGCTCTCGACACACGCTTATGGCGATCAGGCGTGTTCGGACAAAAATAAGTAGGAGGAATTTAACTCTTCGATGCCGTGGGTCCATTTTGACCCGGGGTTAAAAAGAATTCCGTCGAAATTCCATGTTTGTAGCAACCAAATTAAATTATTCATTGTTTATACTGGCTTTCGAAATATCCAAAAAATATTCGTACCGATTACTGGCATTTTATTGAGATTTTGCAGCCAAAAAATTACTATAAATTGCACGATATATGTCCGTTTAAAGTCCGAGGCGTCTTCGCGGCCCCTCACGGGGTATACCCCGCGGTAGAGGGGACAATTCCGCGACGTTTATCACCCAGGCCTTGGCGACATATATGGAGAAATGTACAAAAAAATTTTAGTTCGGGGAAAAATCTGTAAAAATTGCAACGTTTTCTGCGGTCTAATTAAAACAACGGATCCTCGAATTTATTTTGTAATTTCGTTCCGCGAATTCGACGAGGTCCAAGGTTGCAGCATCCCAGATGCCGGCGCATCGTTTCCTTTAATTTCTATAATTCCGCTCGGTTTCCTTCGACCACGGTTGAATATTAAAATAATTACAGCAACGCGTTTCTGCTTGTCATTCCCCGTTGTTCCTGCATCGAGGATGCGTGCGCCAGCTCGTTACATTGAAAAATGTTTCAATGGCCCCATTGTTTTCTACGATATCGCGAGCGTTTCCGGGAAAAGAAGTGACTTAATTTATTTACAAACATATCCTAGTTCAATCTGAAACCGATTATTTTCAATAGAACCTAAGACCGTGGAATGTACTGTTTTCTTTTTTCTTTTCGGGAACGATCGAAAAATTCGCGAAGGTCGACGAATTAACCCTTGGCACTCGCATGGCGTCACTAAAAATTTGCTATATCATTACACAAAATATTTTTCAAATTATTAAATTTGTTTGTATTCAACAAATTACTAAACATTTCAGTATTGTACGAGTAAATCATTCCGGGTCGGAAGAAATGGAGTTAAAATAGCTTCGAGTGCAAAGGGTTAATTTCTGGAAATGATGCGTCGCGTCGGTTCCGTTGGTTTTGCGTTCGCTCTGTTGTTGACATTTGCGCGCGCGGTATATATTTTCTCGCGGACAGGTGAAAAGTGCAAGTAGCAGGCCACGGGAAGCCAATCCGGCTCGATCGAAAATATCCTATTAATGGTGAAAAGGGGACGAAACGGGGGTAACGGGACAGAAGTCTTTGAAGCGTGCACACGCGACGAGCCCCTCCTCTTACCGTGCGGATCGGCCTTAAATCCGATGACGTTGTAAAAACACACGATCATCCTGTCGATGGGACCAGTCAACGTGGATAATAACTCGGCCGGTGGCACCATTTGCGCAAGGTCAATTAACCCTCGCACGACGAATGCCGTATCATTATGACCCAGACCGCTCTGTTGTTGCAACCACACTGGGGCACTCGGTTTCAACTTTTATCGGACCAATCGGGGAAACGAGTTTCTACTGTGCAGAGCGACGGGGACATTCTAATTGAAAAAGTTAACAACGAAGCGATAACAAAATTTAGGGATGTACCCCGTTTTCTCGATATATGTCAGAAACACCGGTATTCCCAGCGACATATATCGTCCAGGAGATCTATCGTCCGGGGCCCTTCACAGGTCATACCCATCGGTAGTGGGGATAGTTCTGCGACTTTTATCTGTGAGGTATTCGCGACATATATCGAGAAAAGACTGTACGTTTTGGTTTATACGAGACCTTTGAAAGAGAGTGTTCCCACAAGAATCACGCTAATAGAACCCATACTTGAATTCCTGTTTGTCATGATCGTCGTAATAAACGCGGGCGTCACGTCCACGCGTAGACCTTGCTCGATCCACGTTGATCTAAATACGTGTTTATCGTGGATCGTACTCTTTCTCTTTCTTTTTTCTTTTGTCCTCCTCATTTGCGAAACTTGTCTCGCGCCACGCGCAGTATTACTTCGGTCGAAGTAATTAACTGGGGCAAGATTATGTAAAGTCGGCATGATACAGTACATATGTGTATGTGCGTGTATGCGTGTATACGGGCTTGTCTAAAAGGATTAAAAGACCTGACTAAATATCACTATACACGCTACCGTTGAAAGAGATGTATTCGTTTGTCTGCTCGAGATCGAACATTTTATCAACACTTTGACACTATAGATTGCTTAAACTATTAACTCTTGAGTGGACTAATAATACCTTATTAGTAGAACTTAATAATTAATAGGACTTGAGAAGACGGTATCCATATATGACGGTAAATGTACAGGAAATTGCCACGGGAAATACAGGGTGGTACAACAACTTGGACCACCTTGAATATTTCCGTTATTTTGTAACAATATGAAAAAATGATTTGTAGAAAACTTGCACAGTATAATATTTCCCTCCTCTGGGAAATATTGTAACGCAAACAGTGTTTATACGGGTGAAGGAGATCTCAAGGTCACCTTGGTTTCCTTAAACGGAATTTCCGTTATTTTGTAACAATATGAAAAAATGATTTGTAGAAAACTTGCACGGTATAATATTTCCCTCCTCTGGGAAATATTGTAACGCAAACAGTGTTTATACGGGTAAAGGAGATCTCAAGGTCACCTTGGTTTCCTTAAACGGAGTTTTGTTTGAAATATCCAAGGTGGTTGATGTTATTGTACACCACCCTGTATACACAGTTTCCTAAAACGATTTGGTTATTAAAATGATCGTGATCCGTGCTTGGAACGTTCAACCTTGAAGAGGCTAAGCAGCGTGCATCTTGTTTCATTGTTTCGTAACTTGGCACGCATGAAATACTTACAACTTGTTAGCTCGGTGGATCGCTCGTGATCCACTTTCGCCGGGGAGTTCGTTCGCGGATCGTTAAACCCTATTTACGAGGGTCGTTCGAAAAGTTTCGGCCCCCTTTTTCCGGGAGAGCAGGTGGAAAATTATCATAACTCCGCTCGGAAAGTTTCCCGTTCTCGATCAGGGAGTTTGACGAGGTTCGAGCGAAAATCGGCTGGCTGCTCCTGAACCGGTTGCGTCCCCAAAAATGAATAACATGTTCGCTATCAATTTCATTATTACACTATTCATGCATCCCAAAATTTTCCTATTAATTGTAACTGGATAGTTCATATAATTAATTCCGACAAATAGTTCCACGATAACTCGTCGATAGTACAAAATCAAATTTATTATACTAATTACTGGAAAGCGGATTTGTCATGCAAAATGAAAATTGTCCAAATTGATTGTAGGAAACCGAAGCTAGATAAAAAGATATTTTCAATATTAACAATATCGTTCAATTCTTTTTACATGTTTTCCAGTTTTATGCATAAAATCCGTAATTAAGCAGTCGCACACGCGAAACAATGAACCAGGAGCTGAAGTCTATAGTGATAGTTTTCAAGCATATTGCAATGAAATTCATTTTTCGCAAGACTGCGGATAACGATAACGATAACGATAACATCACTATCACTGCGTTTTGGTATACTAGTTGGGCTGTTATCATGCAAACGGCGAGTGAATATCACGAAGAAAGGAAAAACACTCTCGGTCTGCTGATTAGTAATCAACCCAGTACTAAAAAGACAATTTACATCATCGTTACTGTAATTATAACGAGCCATTAAACACGTTCGACGTATCTTAACCGATTTGTTGTTAAACGTCGTCTCCGGTCAGAATAAATAGTACAATTATCTTGTCTAATCAGTTACATTGTTTTTCTTCGATTACGCAGAATAGTGTGTTGTAAGAAGAGCCTCTTTTGATTCACAAGTGCTGTTAATTAAGAGAGTTGAAGTAATCGTTGATTCGCTTGTGTGTGCTATATAAAGTGTCTCACATAAACACAGCTATCTGCCTTATTTATTGTTGTATGAAAAAACTTCTCAGAATAAAGTTACACTATCACAAGAGGTACATATACACAGTAGAAAGAATCTTTTCTCAAGGTCACTTTTTAACGAGATTTTAACATCACCGGTGTATTCTTAAATACCACCCTGTATATTAGTTTCGATATTCTTATAGAGCACAAAAAGACGAATCCAACGACTACAATAACCATACCACTCCGATCATTTGATCTCGAGATATTTGTGTCTGAAAGATCAGGCATCCAAACTTTCAGACATAAATATCTCGAGATCGAATGATCGGAATGGTACGGTTATGGTACTCGTTGGATTCGTCTTTTCGTGCTCTACAATAATATCTAAGAATAATGTCAATAGTTGCCTAGGAAATCGTACAACCAGGAACGCAACCTTTTTGGTGAAATCGAGCTGAACAGGCTTAGGATATTGTTCTTCCAGCACGATCGGTTGAATAATTACACGCGTTACAGGAGACCAGACGAATTTACGACACTCGATTAGGCTCGCGAGCTGCTCTAAACGAAGCGGTGGTTCACGGACTGCCTAAAGTGGTCTTTAAGCTGATCAATGAGCTAGTCGAGGACCGCTGGAATGGCCTTCGCTGTTCTGAAGGTTAAGATCTCATATTTTAATTCGTAGGATAATCAAGTGATGAGGTTCCAGATAATTGTCAAATGATAATTGATCAATGACTTTGGGAATCAGCCGTTTCAAGGAAGTGCAACATTTTTGGGACACCCTGCGTATGATTGCAATATAATAGGCTGTCACAGACAGTTAAGATCACCTAAATATTTAAAAAAGAGACTGTACTTATAAATTTTTATCTGAGAAATGATTAAATTTGTCGGACTAAACTGATTTTCTTTTGTTTCAAGAAAGTCTGAGCTACAAAATTTTCTTGTGGGTTGAGAGATTAATTTTTCGATATCGAAGGTTATAAACAAATTGTTGCATTGTCTCACCTATGAGATGGGCTCTGATTCGAGGGAGAGCCATTGAAATTAACATAACGAGCTGTTAAAGGTCGCGTGCGCCCTATTTCACGTAATAAGCCCCACGCTGCGCGCTATGGTCGGCTGTTAGCGTTGCTTGTGCCCCATATTACCTCGAATGTGGTTTAAGAACAGTGTTCATAAGTACCGTACTAATTATAGCGGTCTCATTTACAGCTACTCTCATTTTCATCAACCATCAAAATATCGGTATAGAGCATTTCGCATGGAACAGAAACGAGACAATTGTTATTAAAATTATTGTTTTAAACTGTAACCTACATGTGCTTTGACAGTCTCGAAACGTGCAAGAGCTTTTTCAATGATCTACGTTATGCTTGACGTCGCTAATGTCGACACTTTATTTACACAAATGTACAATATGCGCGTTTCTCGAAAACGCTCGACAACAAATTCCCCTGGAACTATGAAATTTTTTTATAAATTTTCCGACGTCGTCACATTCAAATTTCTTATTCGAAGTATAATATTAATATCAGACTGCGGACCTTTATGAAAAATAAATAATAAATTAGTGCTAAACAGAAATTTATTTGTTTTATTAATTTTGACAATATTGGAAGATCGTCATCTTCGAATTCTTCTGGAATTTCGACTTCTGGTAAATGCATAAAATCCGCAGTCTAATTATTACGTACTTAAACAATATCTCAGTCGCTATCGTCGGTGAAAAAAATGTCTTGACAGAGGTCAGTGTTTTCAGGACAGCAACATGTTTCTAGATAACGTGTTTTTCAGAAACAAGAAATCTTCGAGTACGATAACTCCTCAAGTATTAATCGAATTTTGTGTTCTTCGATAACACAATTCGTGATAAACAGTTCTTAAAAAATTTGGACTGCTCGCGTTAACAAGTTGTCCCAAACTCACAAGATTATTGTGAATCACAGTTGATAAAAAATACAGAAACAGCTCGAGATGTTTCTCTGAGCAGATTATGAATATTTCACAATTTCTTTTCGACGCTTATGCAGGCAACCGGGCCATTATTGCCAGATCAAGACTTGTTCCCCCACTCTACCCTTCCCCTCCTACCGCTCTGTTCCCCCACTCCGTCGCGGGCCGGTCACGTGACGCGTTTCGTCTCTGTCGCGCATGTGTCAGAATGAATCACGTGACTAACTCGGTACCGGCAGAGAGGGGGTAACTTTTTCCCCTCGATTCGTGCTCCCTCCCCTCATCTGGCGATACTGAACTCGGCAAACATACTTTCACGATCATGAAAACCTTTGACACTCCGATTTAGATCTTCCAGGACAATGTTTAGTAATTAATAAACAAGTTCTTGTCCGCAAAGTCTTAAATATTCGGCAAAAAGAAAAATACATACTGGTTTTTCGTTATGCGTACAATCGAATTTGTTGCTAGATACCGCTACCTGTTGATTTCTAAGTACTAATAAATTCGGTTACATAGTTAGTTTATGTTGGAACTGTGACAAAAGCTGCGAGACAAAAATAGATTTGTTTGCTGAAAAATATTTCCCAATTGTTAGTAGTGAACGTAAACAACACGCATGTTTCATCCTGTAATGCACCTCATAACACATCCGAAGCAAATGTGTTATGGTTATTTGCATTTTTCTGATCTGATAGTGAAGATGTAATAAACACTTTGCTCATGAATATTCCTTCATCCATTATCAATGTGGTTATGTATCAACGATGAGAACGGCGATAATGGTATTCTTATTCATCCAATAAACACTTCCATTAGAAAACAATAGAATTCATTAAAAAACAATAGTATTCCCACGGTTCGGTTTGATCGTTTATCGCAGTTCCAACATAAACGCAACCTTAAGCTCCACGTACACGTCGAAAAATATTGCGTGAAAGTCTTTTGTTCTTAATTATATTTCTATGAAACTTTCGCCGACGCATTCGCCACAATTTTCTTATTAAAACGAGTCCAAGCACGACACAATTCGGAGCACATTTACTTGTTTAATCCGCGATATAGTAGAACCTCTATTATCCGAACCGATCAGTGTTTAGATAATAGCTGCTGTGTTAGCAGACTATGGCAGACATTCTATCATAAAACCTTTCGGAGATTGAAGAAAGTAGGTTGCCAAAGTAGTTGACGAAGTATGTCGTTTTAACGGTCAGACATTCGTTAACAATAATTGATTTACTAGGTTGAAAACAACAGTCATTTCTAAAATCCTTCTAATTGTTTTTTTATCCTGAATCACAACTACTTTGTCATAAACGCCTAAAATCCGCTGTCTAGCGTTAACTTTGACTCTGGGTCAAAGTAGACCCAGGCTCCGCTGGGAAAGGGTTGGACAGGCAGTACGCAACTAGACCGCGGATTTTTCTGTGAAAATTGTCAAGACACGGAAGCTGCACATTCGTTTCTCTTCCGAATAACTTTGATGGGTTGGAAATAATGGTAGCTCGGGATGCCTCGAATTGAAAAAAACTTGTTTTTCCTTTGATCTATTCAGTTCGATTGAATGCACAAAATCCGCAGTCTACACGTAGCCGTTCGCGTCCAGTTTCAACGCGGTCTCGTAAGAAGGCAGACCCTCGTCGACGCCATCTTGTTCGGTGGACTCATTTCGTTCGGCGGATCTCACGGGTGTAGCGGTCAGCCCGAGAAGGCTGGACACCATCGACGGAATGATGGTGCCAGGTGTCTCCGGGCCTTCAGACTTCTTCTCGATGTTGGCTGGCAAGCTGCGATGATCGAAGATCAGGCTGTCGTAGGTCGGCGGCGGTCCTGGACCAGAGTTAGGCGTCACAGGGCATGATTGGACATCGTATATACTGTCCTCGTGGTGTCCCTCCGTGGCTGATTGTCTCTCGCAGCACTGGACAACGAAAAGAACTTGATTAGGCGTTCCTCAAGCAGAGGCAGAGTAGCATTACGTCACATTCTCATCGGGATTTAACCTTGACACGAGACAGGGTGGAACAGTACTATTGGACCTTCGTGGAAATTGTTTATGCGTTATTTCGCACTCTCGTGGCAACGCGCTCGCTCTGGACGTAGAAAAGCGATAGTGGTATCGTCGGTTCGGATAACAGAGGCTCCACTAAATCGTGAATTAAACGAGCAAACGTGCTCCGAATTGTGCCGTGCTTGGGCTCGTTTTAATCAGGAGAATGTCAGCGATGTATCGGTACAGGTTTCATAAAAATATTGCAATTCTACCGATTGTTATTATAAAAAAATTCGCAAGTAATGATCAGACTGCGGATTTTGTGGATTTCTGGAAAAGCCGGTGGGCGCAATGTAAAAAACGTTGTGGGAACGAAACAATTCAAGGATAATTTTCTCGGTTTTCATAAACAAAAATTCGCAGACGTGCCACGAGGAATAAAGTGATGACGTTTCGACAGAGCACGGTCGAGCGGTGTATTTGCCGACTCGAGTATGTTGAATGAACAAGCCCAAGACTAATGAGGCAGAGGATAACTAGAAGAGTTTCGGTACGACGATATTGAGGGAACGAGGCACGGATATAAAAGGCGTAAAAGTAGCCGAAGAGAGCCGAGGAATTCCGAGACGAGGCTAATAGTAGCTTGGCACTCGGCCGTTCACTTGCCACTAGTCTAACAGGATCTCGGTACAGGTGATAAATTTAATTATCCGTGGCCTGATCAGTGGAACAGCACTTGTTAAACATTATTGAGAGCCTAGATCCGAGCATTATCGCCGCCGATAAATAATACTTCAGGCTCCCGGGCCGGGGGGAGGGGGGAAGCGTAAAAGGAAGCTTCTCGATTGGTCATACTAATTTTCCTTACAACCACAAACGATTTCACCGCAAATCGAGTAGCGGTGTAGGTACGCAGAAGCGAGAGCCAGTTCGCAGTAAGTCGAAACACCGGTACTATTTTACATTCAATACGGGATGAACGGAGGTATTGAAATTATATATGCTAGAACCGTTGGCAAACTGGTTTCGTTCCGATCATGTTAGACTGCGCTTCCTTGTACCGGTCGAGAAAAAAAAAAAACTGTGGAAATATTTTACTGTCGTTTTTAGAGCTTCCGCTTAACGAATCTTAATGAAGTTATACGTTAGCTTTGGTTTGATACGCTTCGAGGGGTTCGATCGTAATTCGTCGGATATTGCCTGATCGGATCTCCATCTGGGCTTTCCCGGTTACGGTGGAGACCGTCGCGACATTTACGATGGAGGTCGTCGCGACATTTACGGTAGAGAATGGTTTTTCCGTTCGAACGGGTAGCGTTGATTTTCCTCGTTAGAAGCCGATATACATAGGCGCGAATTATAGCTCGCAGAAAGATGACTCACCGCGGCGTGCGCTTCCGTGGTAAACACTTCCAAGCTGTGGACGTCCGGCTCTGCCCTCCAGTATTGCGGATACTCCTGCGGCCGGCTCTTTCTGATGCTCTTGTGACAGCAGTAGCACATCAATGCGACGACTATAATCACGGCGCTTAGCATCGCTCTGAAAAACACGGCGCGCAACGCGATCCAGAGCATAGGTGAGAGACCGGGCGTATATTTAGCGCGCGTCAACCAACCGCGAGACCCAAGACGATCCGCATAACATTATCGGGGCTCAGTCCGCCGTGATATCGGCCTATAAACCGCGACTTTTCCGCCGAGGCCACTGCTCGTTCACCTTATTTGGTGCTACATCCCGAGTGCTATCTCTCTCCGTCGAATAGGATCACTTTCGAATAGACTTTCCGACACTCTCACGGCGAAAAATTGGCGAACGCGCATGAATCCTGGGACGAGTTCGAGGAGTTTGGGACGAATTAGGGAAAACTGAGATATTTTTGCTTCTTCTTTGAATATTCAGCGAGCGAGAAACTGTTTTGAAATATTTTATTATTGATTTGAGTTTTCTTTTTTTAATCAGAACGCGAACCCCTTCTGAAATTATACTCGAATAAATTTGTCTACTATTTTATAGTGTAAATAGAAACCGCAAAATATATTTTAAGCTGAAAGTATCGTTTCGAAACTGATTCTTCTGTTAAAGTGACCGAAAACGAGTGATTTAAATTTTCATTTTCGTAATCGGAACGCGATCCCCTTCCGTAGTTCTTTCCGACAGAATAAATAAATTTGTCTCGTATTTTATAGTGTAAATAGCTGTTATTGATACAGTGTTATTGTTAAAAGTTATTTTAAAATTTGCGATTTAATTATTGTTTCGAATCGGAACGCGATCCCCTCCTCCCTAAAATCGCTTCTAAAGCCGCACGCCAGCCTCGAGGAGGAGCCTAACGCCGTTTACTTTGAACTAGACTGTACGAAATCGCTGGCACGGGATGCTACCGAGGAACGACAGAACGTGCTCACGGATCTTTGGTTTATCCAGGTAATTCTTGCGCTTCTAAATTAGCCTAGAGAGTCGGGCGAGAGTCGGCCATTTGTCCCGTTATTTACGAGCTCGCGTGTATTAACCGATTAGGTTTACCGTAACGCAATTGTTCTTGCGATGATCGCGGTGACGTGTACCGTTTCCCTTTTCTTTAATCAACGTTACCCGGTCGTTTCGAGCCGGCCTGTTACTCGGGCCCGCCATTTTTCTGCTCGGCGAGCAAGCAACCGCGAGCCTCCTCGAACGTCTCTGTCTCGAGTTTGCAGAATTTTTCGAACGCTTTTGGACCTTGCAGAAATTTCAAAAATTGCTAAATATATTTTAGATTGATCGCAACTATACTATGCTTTCCTTCATTTTCGATTTTTTGGAATTGTTGACGATCACCTATGCAATTTTCAGAATTTTTTAAACGCTTTTCGACCGCGCAGAAATTTCAGATATTGCTAAATTTATTTTAAATTGCTCGGAAAATTTTGTGAACACCTATGCAATTTTCAGAATTTTTTGAACGCTTTTGGACCGCGCAGAAATTTCGGGAATCGCTAAATTTATTTTAGATTGCTCGGAGAATACCGTGTGCAAAATATCTATGAAACTATACTATGTCCCCTTCAATTTTGAATTCTTTGGAAATTTTATATACACCTATGCAATTTTCAGAATTTTTCAAACGCTTTGCAAAATTACCAGAATTTATCGTGTTTGCATCAATCGGTTAGGACTGTGTGCAAAATGCTCGTGGAACGTGGACACATACTATACTTAATTGTAGAGATAGTATACCTAATTCCAGAGAGATTAGAATCGTCGAATTTGTTTTTAAAAGATCGGTTCCTCGGGTTAATTCGACAGCTTGCTAGACTCTTCCTGCCGCGTGCACATAATCTAGAAAGTTCGAGTTTCGAATTTGGGAAGTGCGGGTTGTCGGAAGGAGGCACTTAGGCTAATCGAGTTGGCGAACGTTGTGTTCTCCGGGCAAACGTGCTCGCGATAAGAGAGACTGCCCGTTATCGCTTGTTTCCTTTAGTTTGCGTTGCTTTTGCGGGAAAGGTCGCCGCAGAAATTCCGTGGATCGCGATTGAGACAGAAAAAGAAACCGGTTCCGATGAGTTCAGAGTCGAACCACTACACCGCGCATGAGCCGGGGACTGGTAGTCGCGGATTACGCTCGCACGATCGATAGATCCCCGGGATCGACAATGGGTTAGGCTATATACTCACCCGCCCAGAAGAATGTTGACATTCCCATGCAAATCGGTCTCGAAATGGCTCGTCTTGCTGGCCGCGCCGCTCGAAGACGTGGTGACGTTGTATCCCGGCAAGATGGCCACCTCCTCGTCCACGTTTGCGTTCGTATTGTTCCGTTTGTGCAGACCGAGCTCCGTCGCGGTCAACACCGTCATCTTTCGACCGTACGTCATCCTGAAAGATTTTCGGTCCATCGATCCCCGTTGATATAGGTGTACAGTCTTTCCTCGATATATGTCACAACTATCTAGCTGATGAAAGTCCCAGAACTATCCCTACTGCCGCGGGGTATTGTCCTTTTCGGCAGTGTATCAAAGAATAGTATCTTCTACCCGATATATGTCCTTGGGTAACCCCATGTTGTGACATATATCGAGTAGACACTGCGGCGATTAAACTATTCTCTATTTTTTGAAGTTTCGATAATTTTTAGTGTCAGGATTTATTTTGTTGTTGAGGGATTCATAGCTTTAGTTAGGGGCGGAACACTCTGAATATGCTCGAGAGAAAGGGTTGGAGAAGATGGGGGGGATACAGTTTTATAGGGGGAGCCCGAAAAGGGACACACTGGAGACCTTTTTTTACTCACCTTCGATTTTATCGACCACGTCCTTTGCACGAAAAGTCACCCCCAAAGCTAGCACGAGCCACCCCTTACCTTTTCGTCCGTGGATTCACGCCCTGGGACATATCCAAACGTCGCGAGAACCGTGACATCATGTTCTTATATCGACATCATCCACGATGCATCCCCGGCGAATTTGCATCGAATTAATCGACATTCAATCCTCCTGGGTAGCCTCGGTCGAAACGCTCGTCTCTTTCGCATCCCTCTGCCTGCGCAATTTACGTTTTTCTTTTTATTATGAAAGGCAGAGGAGAGTTGTCTGATACGGGGGGGGGGGGGTGCTTTTTAATCGATCATAGATTCCACGTAAATAGAAGAAAATTTTGCATTTATTTTTTGTATAATGAAACTGCAAAACTAAAACACAAAATTATTGAAATCATTAAGAGGGGAAGTTTGTTTTTATTTAATTTTTATCTTTCACCATAGACTTGGAAATTGTTATTTTGCACAAAAATCCGCAGTGAAAAGCGAATATACGAGTATTTTCATTTCGTTCCTTTCATGTGTTTTTTTGTGGGGGGGGGGGGGGGTGTTTTAAAATAGACTAGAATGCGTCTGCGTTTCATCTGAAATACAAATTGTATAGTTGCGGCAAATGCATCTTGACATAGCTGAACCGACACGAACAGTATGAACTCGACTATCAGTGAATGGAAACCTCGACCGAAAGAATTTTATGGATATGAAAACACGCTGCACGTCCTAGTTTCGCTCGCATGTCTTCAACGGGGGAACGATCCTGGATACTAGCATACATAATTAATGCCTTGACATAGTATTCAAATATCAGCAACAGTGGTCTATCAAGATTTCGATATGAGCCCGTAGAATTGTTTATATCGTCGTGCTAATTGTTTTAAATCTGTTGCCTTGAGTTCGCAATTTTTATTGGTCACTTTTTCAAGGTCTTCGATGTTTTTTCTTCGATATACTTGTAGAGCATGAAAAGACGAATCCAACGACTACCATAACCGTATCATTACGATCATTCAGTCTTGAGATATTCATGTCTGAAAGGTAAGCTCTGGATTAGGTTTGACCCTTTCAGACACGAATATCTCGACATTGAAAGATTCGAATGATACGGTCATGGTAGTCGTTGGATTCGTCTTTTCATGCTCTATAAGAATACAAAAGAAAAAACATATGGTGTCACATAAAAAAATACCAATGGCCTTAAAATATCAGAGAATGACTTTGAGAGAATATTCTTTCCTATATTGCGTATACCACTTAAATAACGCAGATATTCTGTTTAATAGGGGCACTCTATATGTACATACTTGTTTAATTGCGATCAATACTTTCTTTCCTCGGAATCGATATATGCATTTTTATGGCAGTGCGGTGCACGTTTTTCTCACAGTAATGTTAACTATAAATCGACAGGAGGTTCAGAAACCATCGATCGGCAAACGAAGAAAAATATTTTATGTGTCCGTCGCGCACATAAGCTGGTTAGTCGAACGAAAAGAGCCTGTCCGGAGTTCTTGTGCCATTCGTTTCGGCCTTCGCGGGTATACCATCGATCTCTAGCAAGCCTGCTCAATTGACGAAACTTTTAGTCTAGCAGGAAAATGTCGGATAAATTCGTGACGTATAAATGTTACACTAGTATCGATCGTTCGTGAGTCTGCAATATTTACGACCGTGTCAGAACCGTCTTCGAGCATTATCACGTTGACCTCGAAAATTGGGCGAAGTCGAAGCAACTTATTTTACAAAAATAAAATTGAAAAATTAAAATTTCTAGTGTGAAGCCTTTTACAGAAGTAAATTTAGCACTCTCGATTTATTAGTGCAGAAATAAATTTTTAGGTGTGGAAGAACAATGCAACATCAAAGCAATTTATTTAACAAAACTGAAAATGCTGCGTTAAAATTTCTGGTGTCAATTACTGTCTCGGTTGCAACCATAAAAATCGAATGAAGTCTGCATAAATTCAATTCTATTATTATCGCAATAGGAATATATATTGTTAATTCCTTTTAAATTGAAATACTAACCTGTCACAATAATATTTTATTCGACATTAATATTTAAATATTGAACTAAGTGGTGCATCTAGTTAACTATAACCAAGAATTTCTAACTGCAGCAGATCAGTAAACAAAATGTTCCCCATAACCGAGCAAAAATCGAACGGCTTTGCAGCATAATTGCTCGGATCCGTTCAAACGATCGATCACTATGAAGACTCGTTTATCCACTTGACTGGGCGTACTGTGTCCGCGAGAATCCTCTCGATCCTGTAGATCACTTTGAAACCTGCTCGACCAGGGTGCATTCACACTCGTTAGAACGCTGAACGGAGAATCAATCAATTACACAGCGAACGATACTAATTCCGCAAATCGATCCTCCGGTTTCAATCACTGCGCAACGATCCGATCGCCTATGGATCGTCGGAAAAACCGATCGCGAGATATCCCGGTTATGTGTTCCAGTCCATTCGTTTCGAGCTGATTCATCGAGCATGATCGGAGCATGATCGTGTAGAATACGTACGCGGGTTTCCACGATTTCCGCGAGTTTCCGATCGGCGTTTTCACCGGTTCCGCGCGTCCTCCATTGCCGCGAAGGATGCCGGGCTCTCGATCGGGTTCACGGGAATTGTTGGTCGCGCGGAACTCTGTAGAAAATTTTGTTTCGAATTCGGCCGATCCGCTCCGGCAACCGTTTCGTTTCGCACTATTACCGTTGGTCATATTATGCGCGTTGCCTGGCTACGCCACACACGCGATTCCAGGCGTCGCGACGCCGTTGCCGACCCGGCGCACGCCGCGAGGCGTCGCGACGCTTTGCAAAGCCAGGACGAAGCGGGATAGCCGACCACTGACGTCGAACTAGGACGAAAGCAGGGACGAACAGGGCCAAGGTGTGCACACCGACCAGCCGTAGAGAATTAGGCCTTCGATATCTTCCCTTACTTAGACCCCTCCCATCCCAGGCCTTTATCCTTTCGAAACGGTATCAATCTAGGACAACGACCAACCTTTGCGATTTCGTTCACTGACCGTAGCCTGCCACCACCGAAATTGAAAAATTTTTGTGCACGTCGATTGGTAACCCTCCAAACCTTTAAAATCCAGAATATCGGCCATTTTAGATGATTATAAGCACAGGAACACCACTCTGAAGACGAAATTCAGGAATTCAATGTGAAACCAATTAGAACTGACTAAAAAGCGTGGAATAATAGGTTTGAATTAATGTTCTATAGGATGCCCTTGAAATGAGTGATTCCCGAGGTCATTTCAAGTAACTTTTTCCTTTACGAAAATGTTCTCCGAGGCTCCGTTCAGGAGTTATCAACGAAAAACACGGACCAATCGGAACGCGGCGACAGCAGACGGACTCCGCCTCTATCCCGACCGAGGCGGAGTCCGTCCGCTGTAGCCGCGCTCTGATTGGTCCGTGTTTTTCGTTAATATCTCCTTAACGGAGCTGCGTAGAACATTTTCGCAAAGGAAAATGTTACTCGAAATGACCTCGGGAATCATCCCCTTCAAGGAAATATATTTTTGGGACACCCTGCATATTGAATCACAAATGTCGTAATATTTATACCAATTTAAGCTTTGCGAAGGGTTTTGAAAAAATATCTGTAACAAGTACTAGATTTCTTGTGCACAATCTTTTATCAATACCGGGCAGTAATTGTTGAAAAATCCTACAAAAATCAAGTTCAAGCATGTTTGCTTTCTTTGTACGAACTTCTCTGGAGTTGTTAGAAGTTGAACTGGCACGATTTGCTCCCGCCAGAACTATTTCGATAGTTTCCGGAACGATCGCATAAGCGAACGTTTAGTTTGTTCGATTCGATCGTTCTCGAGCATTAAGCCGATCGAATCTCGACCTACTTGCTCGCTTCTAACTAAATCGGAGTCGAGCTTCACGCGGATCGAGCGGCTTCGGGGAAGCTTGAGCTTTTCAAGCCATTCGGAGAATCGATCGTTTTATTCGATTAAACATTCTCAACTTCCCGCGAACTATGCGGGGTTCAATTAGCGTACAACGAACGTGGCGTCTCTCCTACGTTTAGCCAATGAGTTTCGGTAAAGGAGGGAATTTTCTCCGAGGAAACGACCGTCGCAAAGTCATTTTCTGGTACATGCTGAAGGACTATCATTAAGCTCACACGTGTGCTCGTGGGACACACGTTACATGACTCACGGACGGGTGCGAGACTTTTGTGCAATTAGGTCTCGCGACCCCCCAAGGCGTGCCGTACAGTGTCGTGCTCGCGAAAATAATTTGTGGTTTTCGGCCGAGCGAGGATAAAGATAAACGCCTAAGTTTATACCGGGTGTCCCACTTTAATTCGTCCACGCGATCACCCTACCGAACTGTTCATTATTTTAGAAAATTTTTCGAATCAAACTTGTCTACTCGATATATGTCCAAAACGCGGGTCTAGCCAGAGACATGTATCGGCCAGGAGATACTATTTTTTAAACGGACAGCGAAGCTCTAGAGGCGACCGAGGTCTCTCGAGCTTAGTTTCGGGACTTTTATCGGCTAGGCATTTGTGACATATATCGAGTAAACGTCACTGAACCGTGCTAGCAGTAGTATCGGGCCATGCAATGTACACGGGGACAGATTGTTGAAAGATAATTTCAGATTACATTGACCACGAACAGCGAAATGATCGATAAGTACCTCCATTTTCATATAATATGCTTCACGACTATAAGTTATACGGCCATCTTAATATTCCGATCGATACCAGCGTTAGAGAAGCTCGCAAACACGTTTAACTAAAAATTTGTGTACAAACTCTCATTTGGTTCCCGGGCTTTGCAATGAAAACTAATTTTTATTAACACTAGGTTCACTAAACATCACTATTCTACATTATTTTATAAAAACAACAAGAATTTATCTATCGAAATTTTTAGCTGTTCCTTTTTACAGTGCAAGAAATAAATTTTTCGAATAATTTCCCATGTAATTGTAAATTGAAAATATTAGATTCCGTCATTTTGGCGAGTTCACTAAATTGAAATTTCGTGAAAGGGTACAGATCGTCGAATAAAATATGACAATTACAAATTATAGGAAAATGAGAGCATTCGTTAAAAAAATGCTCGATAAAAATTGTGCCAGTAACAGGTAACGGGTTTAGACGTTCTGGATAATATTGTTAATTAGTCGGGCGGCTATCGAACGCAATCAAATGCACAGTTCGGTTTCCCACCCTTCTCTTAGCGAGCGTAACACGGTACGCGTCGCGACGGCCGTGTCTGCATAAAATTACCGTGAAACTTCCGCTTGTCCTTCGAGTCAATTTATCGTGCAGCTTGTCTGAATCGATTCGCGGCCGGCAGTTGTTCGTTAACACGAAAACTTTAGTCTTTCGATACGCAATACCGCCGGCGGCGAGTTAGTCTCGGTCTGTTTGAGCCGAACTGCGGAACAACTTGGTGGTCGATGTGTGCAGTATCGAGGCATGGCGACCCGTTTGCCATGCGGCCGAGAAACCCCATCGAATTCGACGTCTTCCTTGCGAATTGTGCCAAAAGGTATCCATCACGCCGCTTTCTCAAGCCCCGTCGACAACCGAGCGACAGTGAAACAAAATTAGAGTGGCCAGGACCAGTGAATGAAGACTTGACCTTCCGACGGAGGCGCCTGGGTCCATTTCGACCCGGAATTATCAAAATTTATGCCCAGTTTTGGCAATTAAACTAAATGCATTGGGTCCTGAAAAACATATTTAAAGAAATTATTAAATGATAATTATAAAAAGTGTAGTTAAAAACGTGAAAAAAATCGCACATCAATTTTTAAGGCGTCGTTGTAAAGAGGAGAATTCGGTCTTCAAATCTCTGGTAGATTCGTTCCTCAAAAAATTTTTTATTTCTTTTACAGAGAGGTTTCAATTTGTAGCACTTTCGGAAAAATGAGTCTCCGGTTTCTCGTCTGCTATATCGTGTAAGAATATTTTGGTGGAAAACACATAGTGGTGCGCGAAAGTAGAATCATCAAGCTTTAAAATGAACCCAAGTTTATTGCTGGGCGATTGTTTTTTAGGAAGTTACAGCAGGTTAAATGTCGTCGGTCTCTCGAGAATCGCAAAATTTACTTTGCGACAGGTTGTGAGTGATAGCGTGAATTACATTTCGAAGAATTGTGCCGTAAAAGGCAGATGTCTGTTAGTCTCGTTTCGGGCAATCTTCCTGTCCAATTTCCGAGATTGGTGAACTGCATTGCGAAACGAGAATGTCGAGCGTGTCCGGAAAAATCTAGTTATGGTGTGGGTGATGTGGCAAAAATTAGTCGACCGAACAAATCAATCGTCTGCCACTGTAAGTAACACAATGTTACAATATGTTACGTATAGGTTTTTAAAGGCAAAGAATCTCAAACTTAACAAATTCTTAAACAAAAGTTGTCATGTTATAAATAAGAAGTGTCTGTGACAAGAACGAGCAGATAAAGTATGAAACGGACGAAAGACTTGGAGAATTTTAGAAATTTCAAATACATTCGTTAATATTTTTTCACGACACCTTATGCTTTTTCCTAGATATTCTTGTAGAGCACGAAAAGACGAGTCCAACGAGTACCAACACCATACCGTTACGATCATTCAATCTCGAGATATTCGTGTCTGAAAGATAAGGTCTCGATTAGGTTCTTTCCTTTCAGACACAAATATCTCGAGATAGACTGATCGTAAGGGTATGGTGTTTGTACTCGTTGGATCCGTCTCTTCATGCACTTCAAGAATATTGGAAAAGTGGAAGCTGCTAACTTAATAACACTCCATTCAGTAACGTAATCACTTATTTACAAATGTAGCAAAATAGTGTAGGAGTGGGTGACTTATGCGACGAACTTCTGAACTTTGATATAGCTCCACATGTAAAGAGTTAATAACTTTTACGTTGGAAAAGTGGTCGTATGCCGTGCAAATGATTCGATTTACGAAACAGCAGGGGTAACATTCGCTAGGACGAAGCCATAGGAGCCATACTAAATCTGTTTAGACTTCGAACAGTCTAAACCCCCAGCCCTGAATCGAACTTGATGGTTTCCCTGTGCATCAAACAGAATCAACGCCTCCGTGAACATTAAATACAACAGCTCAAGCGTAATACTCAATGTTAGTGTAAAAGTAGAGTGGAAAAGAAGCTCATCGATGACTATGCGGATTTTCCGCATTGATAACGTTTACGTGCACGCGAGATGCGACAACGTAAACATCTTACGCAAACGCTTCGCGACACCCTCCCGCGAACTTCTTGAAATTCTCGGCGAAAGCTTTCCTTCTGTAAAACAATAAATTATTTATCGCGTAATAAACATCTTACATAAAGACTTCATTATGGCACCCTTTACGCGAATTTCTTAATTCTGCATGTCTCACTTTTACAGAGAAATAAAACAGGGTGCCCAAAAATATATTTCCTTGAAGGGGATGATTCCCGAGGTCATTTCGAGTAACATTTTCCTTTGCGAAAATGTTCTACGCAGCTCCTTTAAGGAGATATTCACGAAAAACATGGTCCAATCGGAGCGCGGCTACAGCGGACGGACTCCGCCTCGGTCAATGACAACGCCGCGCGCAGCGGGACCGAGGCGGAGTCTGTATGCCGTAGCCGCGCTCTGATTGGTCCGTGTTTTTCGTCAATATCTCCTTAACGGAGCCGCGTAGAACAATTTCGTAAAGGAAAAAGTTGCTTGAAATGACCTCAGGAATCAGCCCTTCCAAGGAAGTACGTTTTTGGGACGCCCTGTAGAAATCTATCCAAAAAATCTTGAAAAAAAGAATAGTGGACGAGCCTACGTGGATTATAGTGCCCTCCTCGAATAATTTCCGTATGTTAGGGAGACCTAACTTTTAGCAGGCGATTAATATTTTCGTGTGTCATTGTGATTTCGAATGTTCGGTTTCAGACTCGCCAGAATGATGGGTAGCGTGCCCAGCGGATGGATGAGGAAGGTTCTCCTCTTCCTGGTCCTGATGACTGGGGTGTTGCTCGTAGCGATGTACGCACACGCGCCACCCCTCGTCTCTCTGCAGCCATTCTCGTCTCGCCGGTAAGTGTCATCATGCTGGATTTAATCGAACCATGAAACTCGCTCCTCGATCCTGCAATCGTTCACTGAAGATTCCGTAAGTTGACCACCGCGCATCGATTATTCCGATTCGAAAATAAAAGAATTTAACCAAAGAAAAAAAAGAGAAAGAAAGTAAGATTGCAACGGAGCAAAGAAAAAAAGAGTCCGAAGAGTGATGCTCGATCGGCCAAAGAACCCTCTCAGCGTATCCTGAACACCTTCCTCTCTCTCTCCTCCAGCGATCATTCTCACCCGACCATCTTAACTTTGGTTACACGCCATCTCTTTCTCTGTTTCTTTTTTTTATTTTTTCGTTAATTACCTCGCATTCCCCGACGACTCGGCGCGCATCAAAGACTGAAGGAGTTGCAACGAGGCTTGGTTACATTCCTGGTCGGTAATGAAAGCACGAAGAGACCCGAGGAACGGCTCTACGAGTATCTGGAAGAGCCTAGGTAACATTCCCCTCTGCCGGAGGGGGTGAACACCAGTACTTGCTAAAGCTTCCTTTGTTCCTTGAAAACACACGCACACAATGGAAAACAACAAGTCCTCGCGATCTTCGGATCATTTCGAAAACAAAAGATAAGCTTTTCGACTTGGTCGAGCCCGTTTCTCTTGCATGATATGTACAACGCTGATCTTAGAACCTTCTTCGTTCTAGAACCTCTCTCGAAATGTTTGACTCTTGTCCCGTTGTCGATCGTTTCTTTTATCAAACTTTCATCTTCGTTTCTAACATCGTTCCTTCTGGATTTTCGATTTTCCTAATCAACTGGAGATCTATAGTTACGGATAATCGTGTAAGTCTAAAATGTCGATTTAAGTGATCCTAGGCTACTTTCTCCCGATATTTCAAGGTCATCAATATTTTTTTTTAACGACACCTTATATTTTTTCATAGATATTCTTGTAGAGCACGAAAAGACAAATCCAACGAGTACCAACACCATACCGTTACGATCATTCAGTCTCGAGATATTCGTGTCTGAAAGGTAAGCTCTGGATTAGGTTTGTTCCTTTCGAATAGAAATATCTCGTGACTGAATGATCGTAAGGGTGTCGTGCTGGTACTCGTTGGATTCGTCTTTTCATGCCCTATAAGAATATTGAAGAAAATGTATAAGGTTACGAAACTTTTGAACATTCTATTTATTAATTGCATAAATCAATGTGGTCCTACATCTAGAAAATGAATGTCTACATGAAAAAGGAAAAAATAACACATACATAAATTGAACAAAGACTTTATAAAATGTAGCTTTCACTATGAACTTTTGGAAAATTAACAGAGGATCACTCGTTTAACTAAGAAGCTCTGTATAAATAAAATGAAAGCAGTCTAAAAAATTCTGGATCGAAAGAAACGTTTGTATTTGTCAAGGGTTTAATTATTTCACCAAAGGGAAGAAAAAATACGAGAATACATTAAATAATTCTTGGAAAAATGTGTGATAAACAAAAACCTTTTTGCATATACTTTTAACGAATCGATAATGTTAATGAGATCAGTCACGCAATAAAAATATCTTTCCACGTATCATTTAATGCAATCTCGTGTAATGAAAACACCGTTATCGTATTTCTAGATTATGTTCGTGAATTGTACAGCAAATGATCGTTTTATCAGGGATAAATGTATCAGCGGGTTGTAAGATTTGTTGCGTTCCGTTCGCATAAACGTTTTCGATTGGGAACGGCGTTGCTTTAACTCGTTTAATCCCCCCTATCTAGAACGTCCTCGGAGAAAAATTAATTCTCATAAATAAAACTGCAGTCGGGGATAGCAGTCTCATGAATACTTATCGCCGCAATTTTATCTGAACAACAGCGGCATTGTACACCTACATGTTTACGCGTAAAACAATCGCCGGGTAGTTTTTTGTCGTGGGCGATTTATTCGATGCTTTTCTATTTACAGTGTTTACTCTATATATGTCCCAAATGCCTGTCAGATAAAAGTCCCAGAGCCATCCCCACTGCTGCGGAGTATACCACGTGAGGGGCCATGATACATTCTGCGTGGATCAAAGAATCTCCTGGCCGATATATGTCCCTGACAAGTCCCACGTTTTGGACATGTATCGAGTAAACACTGTACACTTTCGAACTTCTATCTCCCGTTCTGCGAGTATCCACAGTGTGCACATGAGATCATACCTAAAGTTTGCATGGTGTATCTTATCTCTGCGTTCACAAACCTCGAAAGGAGATATCAACAATTGCAGTTGCTCCATTCATACTTTCCTGTTTCATACAACATTCATAGTTTGTGCTTCCTTCTTCATGCAGCACTGAGTTACGCTCGGCTCGTTAATCATTTTCCGCCGCTGTATATCCGTGAATATACAATATACAATACAATATATATATATATATTTTTGTTAACAAATGTCTGCAGCTTCTGTATGCCGTCCTCTGTGCTTTCCTTTCGTATACTCTATTAATTCTTTAGCGTGTAAGCTATTCTGTACAATAATCTACAAAAGAAAGTCGGTTAACCCTTCGACGGCGGTGCCCGGGTCTATTCTGACCCGGGGCATCGAAATGGTCATTTATGCAATCTCTGGCAATGAAATAAATAACTGTTTGGTACAGAAAGTACATTTAAAAATATATTTAAAAAAGAATTAATAATTAAAGCTACAAACGGACATAAGCATCGTCAATTTGTACAAAATGGCCGGTCGTTCGGGGGTTAAGGAAGATTGATGGGCACTTGGGCCTACTGGGAAAGATACTTGATTCGAATAAATGTGCAATGTATATGTTTATTTGTTTATGCGACACCTACTTGCTGGGGAATGTGTTAATAACATCAGCTGTTCGCGACTGTGCTCAAGTGCCCGAGAAGCTTCCGAAGGATTTTCGATTATTCGGATCGCTCGTTCTACGGGAGATTCATTAACAAAATGACGCGGTATGTCCGTGGACAGTCTTAAGACGTTTCTATTCTGCTCGGGGGGTGAGTACAGGACATTCCAGAGCCCATGGTCATGGGCATGTGTGGCTGGTCGATGCGAGAGGAGAGCCGTGAGGTCGTCCCGTACATCTCTGGCGAGCTGCATCGCCCTTTGCGGTGGCAACACTCGGCTACTTTGGCCCAGGCCGACTGGCAACACCCTCCTAGGTGAAGACAGCGTGGTCATACACTACCAGCAAATAGAGTTTGCCACCGTGAACACCAGCGACCAGGAAACGAAGAACCTGTTGGAGCACGCGAAGGATATTTTCATCGGTGAGAACAAACCGAATTTATTTAATGCGCAAATCAGTTCCTTTCGCTCGAGCATTATCGTCAGAGTAGTGCCCTAATATATGTGAAAATGGCGAAGCCGAAATATCGCTCATATCGTGCACAAATACTTTTTCTTGATCCCTTGTTAGCCTCGAACGTGGAAAGGGATGGAGAAAAGTGGGCATAACTTTTTTCATTTAAATTATTTTTTAACGAAACTTTCACGAACACATCCGTCGCATTTTTCCGATTAAAACGAGCCCAAACACGGCGCCGTTTCGATCGTGTTTACTCCTTTAATCCACGATTTAATGGAACCTCGATTATCCGAACCGATCGTGCCATTCCAAGTACACCCGATTATTCAAACGTTTTACCGACGCATTTGTGACATGTTTCGTGATTAGAATTACACCGTCTGTGGTGGGGATAAAATTTTGTCACAGTTACGGAGAGAATACTGAATACAAAACCGAATCTCTTTCAGGAAACGTCAGGAGCCTGGTGAAGGTAGCAAACGCGAAGAGCCGGTCCGGGGTGGACACTTTCGTGATTTATCTGAGCGCCGGGAACGGCCGAGCAATCGGTCCGGGCTTGGACACCGACGAGTCCTATACCCTGGAGATAGTGCACAAGGGAAAAGTCCTGGAGGCGAAGATCACCGGGAACAGTTACTTCGGTGTTAGACACGGCTTGGAGACACTCGGACAGATGATCTGGTGGGATGAGATCGCCGGAAGGGAGGGCGCTCTTCGAGTGTTATCTCGCGCCTCTGTGGAGGACAAGCCGGTGTTCCCTTATCGGGGATTGCTGGTCGATACCGGAAGACAGTTCTTCCCGATCGAGAGGCTGAAGAGGGTGATCGACGGAATGGCCGCCTCCAAGTTGAACACATTCCACTGGCACCTGACCGACTCGCAGAGTTTCCCGTTCGACTCGGCCCAGTTCCCGGAGATGGCCAGGTGGGGCGCCTATAGCGGCGATCAGATATATACGCCCGACGATGTGAAAGATCTCGCCGATTATGCGAGGATCCGGGGCGTCAGGGTGCTCGTCGAGATCGATTCGCCTGCCCATGCCGGCGCCGGATGGCAGTGGGGTGAGTTCGCCTTGGAAACATACCTAAGAGCCTATATCCCGCGACCCTGAAGAGTATAATTATCATCCCGGCGTTAAATTAATTTTAGGAATGTCAGAAACCACTGAAGAACACCGAGCAACATCGACTTAGTCCTCGATACGTTTGTTTCAGGGACAGAGTACGGGTACGGGGAGCTGGCACTGTGCGTCGATCAGCAACCATGGTCTTCGTACTGCGGCGAGCCTAACTGCGGCCAGTTGAATCCGATCAACGAGCACTCCTACAGAATATTAGAGGGTCTGTACCGCGAACTGCTCGACCTGACAGAGGTCCGGGACATCGTGCACTTAGGGGGCGACGAGGTGAACCTCGACTGCTGGGCCCAATACGGGAACATCACGGCCGCGATGCAGGCGCAGAACATGACCGATCATCACGCGATGTGGGCCGAGTTCGAGACGAAGATGCTGCAGAGGTTGGTCAAAGCGAACCGGGACGAGACACCGAAAGCGGTGATCCTCTGGAGCTCCCCGTTGACCAAGAGGCCCTACATCACCATGCACTTCGACCCGAAGATTCACGTGATCCAATCATGGGGAGGCAGCAACTGGCCAGAGACTCCGGAACTGTTGGAGGATGGGTTCCGTGTGATTGTCTCGCATGTTGACGCTTGGTACCTGGACTGCGGGTTTGGAAAGTGGAGGGAAAGTGGGGAGGCTGCCTGTGGAGAGTATCGTACCTGGCAGACGGTCTACAATCATCGTCCTTGGAGGGACTATCCCCAACAGCACCTGAATCTTGTTCTCGGCGGTGAGGCTGCCATCTGGAGCGAGCAGACCGGCGACGCTTCCTTAGGTCCTCGACTATGGCCTAGGGCTTCAGCTCTCGCCGAACGATTATGGTAGGTGTTGGAACTATCAGTTTGTCAAGCGTCCTGGTGAGATGGGGACGTGGTCCCTGAAAGGAACGCATACTATGTAGCACAGGCCTGGGCACGGTGGTGCCTTTCAAACGCTCGCTTCCCCCACCAAGCTCGCTTTCGTGTCTTCTTTGACCCACCGTGCGTACCTTCGTTGCTACTCGCGACAGGCGAGAAGCGGGTCCTTTCTCCGCGGTAACGGCGCTTGCTGGAAGGGGACAGTAGTGGGCGCTACGTCATCTCAATTGAGATAAATGTGCCCAGGCCTGATGTACCGCGTCAGAGTGACCCGGACCTGTCCCTGGACTCTTCCTCTCATCTCACTATACCTCTAGTACTAGAGGAATCTATACTTGAAACTGCGTCTTTTTAATAGGATGACAATTAACACGAGAAATTTCTGTACACAGGAGCGACCTGCCAACGAACGGTTTCACAACGGACGAGAGCGTGTACACAAGACTGGCTAGCCACGTGGAGCTTCTGACGAGCCGAGGATTGAAAACGGAAGCGATGTGGCCGCAATGGTGCTCCCAGAACCCAGGGAAATGTCTCTGACCGTTCGTCAGTCCGAATCTGATCACCGAGTTCAGTTGGTATCGTATGCGTGGCTGCTATGAGGCCCAATGAGGCGGCTATGGCGAGTTTACCTGGGCCACGTTCAAGGTCACCAGGCATTGTGAACAGTATACACGTAACACCCTGATCAGGGTGATGCCGTCTCGAGGCACCGAGCCCATGGCGCGCAGCACTGTAGATGATGTCCTCACAAGCTGGACCGTGTCGTATTCGTCACAGATTGCATCATTCCTGGAGTGCCACCTGGTCGTTGTCAAATGGTGATGAAAGATCGTCGAAGAAGGTGATGATACCGTCGAGGAATTCATGATCCAATGAACCGTAGAAGAACGGGACAGCTTAACCCGCAAGATCTTCGCTAGGCTTATCTTTACTAGCTGCGCGGAGTGTCATCGATAGACTGCGGATTTTATGCATTCCTGACAAAAATTGGTAGCTGCAATTTTGGACAGTAGAAACATTAAACCGAATCGAAGAGTATCCATTACTTTTGTCCTGCAAACAGTATTAAAGGAAGAAACATTTTTATTCGGCCCCGGCACCTTGTAATCTCTATTTTGCATAAAGATCCGCAGTCTAATCATCAATATTCAATCCAATGGACAATAGAAGAACCAAAAGATCCTTTGCTAGGCTCTCCTTTGCTACCAGGACCTTGCGCAGAGTATCATCAATTTCCCCAATCAAACTCCCCAAAGTTGTATTCGATGGTGGCGGCGGAAGTCCACTTAGCGATTGATTTGCGCCACGTGGAAAGTCGCTTTTAGCCGTCGTAGCTTCCACAAAGGTTTTGCCAGTTTCCTGACACGACACATCAACCTCAACTGTGCTCAAGAAGTTCCAGGGAATCCCTCCTCCAGCCCATCGGATGTTGAGTTCATTCTATCAAGCTGGAGGATGCATCAGGTGTGAGAGTATCTACGGCTTTAACCTAGAAAGTAAGGTGTTGCGCTGTACTCTAAAACGACTGGGTCATCCCGAACTATCATTCACCATCACGGACAGGGGATTTTCAAAGCGGATCACCTATTGGAAGAGATCAGTACTTAGAACTCTAGTGTAATACTACATACTACATTCTCTGAAGCTAACGATCTTCCTGGCCTGATGTAGCCTGATTTCACGCCTGAAGTCCTCACTCAACGCCGCTCAACAATAAGGGTACTCAGCTTATGTCGTTCAGAACACTATCCTTTGATCCACCGTACAACAATGGAAGCTACTTACACCGAACGAACCAGATGTAAGCTAGATTAACGAGAGATTCGGCTAGTCTACTTTTGCGCTAGCAGTGTGGGAGTTGTTACCTAGATACCTAGATAAAAAAGCATTATGGTGTTCATGAAACTGTGTTCCTCGACGCCGTCACCTTCTGCAGCTCCTTCCACAGCTCCGATTCATCTGCTAATTGCATCTACTCCTTCAAGAATTCATTCTTGTCGCCCCTGGAGCCTAGTTCAGCAAGCCTCGGCTTCAGATATACAAATCAGATGTCTCACATCGGAGGTTCCCATTCTTGGACTCATTCCTTCAACACTCCAGATGAGCAGGTCCGTGAACACTCCAGCGGTCGGGACAATCAACACTGCGGCTGATCAGGAGACATAATCGGTCGTCCAACGCTAAAATTGTCAAGCTGAACAATAAGAAAGTAGACTAACAAGTTGAACAATAAGAAAGTAGACTAACAAGCTGAACAATAAGCGTTTAGGGGCGCAGGAAAGCGACGAGCCATCATCAAGAGCCAATCCAGGTGGCACCAGTAGGCACCGACTACCAGTCAGACTGATCCCTTGGTAGCGAAAGGTTGGAACGACGTCTAGATCATTAGCGGTTTACTTAAAAAAAGAGAAAATGAAAAAAAACAAAAAACGACGGCGGGAAGGAATTAATCGAGCGTTTCTCTGTTCTGCCACGGAGACGAAGGCACAATTCGTTCCAAACACGATTTTTTTTTCTCTTTCTTTCTCTCTCTCTCTCTCTCTCTCTCTCTCTCTCTCTCTCTCTCTCTCTCTCTCTCTCTCTCTCTCTCTCTCTCTCAAGAAACGAACGATACTTCGAGGAACACTACGATACGAATTAACGTCAATTCGAGGATTCGCGAGTGAGCCTCGCGGAACGCCTTTTGCCGTAGCTCGATGCCATACTTTTCGTTTGAAGTGCCTTTCCAATTGTAATCTTACACGCGCACGATGAAGAAAAGAAGACTTCGTTCGTCGCACGAATGAAAACACCACACCGTTCCTAAAAACAGTTCTCGGGAATGGCCACAGCCGAGACCGCGCGCGCGCAGCGCGTAGTCGTCCTTGTATTTAGACGAAAGAAAAGAAGAAAACAGGAATCGAAAGAAAGAAAGAATAAAAAAACAGGATCGTCTTTAGCTAAGCTCTCTCTCTGCCCTCTGGATCATCTTTCAGAAGGCAGGATAAACAGGTCCCCTTTCCAAGGGTGTCCGAATTAAGTTTCAGATGTTTTATTGTACCTATATGACATGGTCGACCTTTATTGAGAATTTTAAAGATTTTTAAAAAGAACCTATTTAGCGGGGGAAGAAAAATGGCTATTCGAGATTTGGTTCTAGAGACTGAGGAAAATCGCCGGCGAGTTATGATTATTGAGCGGACGGTTCGAAGATAGTTGCTAAGATTTGTTGGACTACTTTTACGAGGAAAATCCGTCTTACGAGGAAGGGAACGTGGTGTAATGGCCTTAGGAAATTTATTGAAGGTCCTAAATCCTAATACTTCAGTTAGAGACATCACGGGAAGATGTTCATCGGGATGAAGTTTTGAAGACACCCCGAGAGAAATAAATAATCGATAACAGCGGTATCAGAGGGAAAAGAGCCTCTTCCGGTCCTTGTTTTACCATGGAGGTACCATTTCGTCGAGCAGGGGTTAAGGAAAATGGCGGCTGTCCGCCCAGACTTCTCTTTATACTGCCAGATTTGGGTCCTAAAGAAAGATTTGCAGAGGTTTTGTCAGAGGGTGACGAAGAACGGTAACGCGGCAGATTCGCTCACGTTTATACTCATAATTGTTGCAAAGCCCGGTTAGAACGTTGACAGGAGAGAATCGTCAAAGAGGAGCTATTGTCGCATAATCCAGCACCGATTGTCTATTCTAATAATAGGTCGTAGAACGGAATGCTATAACGTCCGGATTGGCGTGACGATTTAATTACAGAATATTTGCGAAATTGTAAACGATTGTACCATTTTTATTTTTTCGTTGTTGTTGTTGTTGTTGTTGTTGTTGCTTGTACCAAACACGTAACACATAGTTGAAACGAACTGACGTCAATTTTTAGAACGTATACAAATGGCTCTGGATACACGGTTTAATGCAGCTTGCAGGTTTCAATTTCGTTGCGTTAATCCGTGGCTTATTGGATTCGTCTCGAGGATCGAGATACGGCGTCAACGTGGAATAAACAATACGGCCTACCACGATCGATAGACTTGTAAATACGCGATCACTCTTTGGACGGGCGGGAGCAGCGGCGACCCAACGATTACATATTGTAGTTAATTAACGAAATCGAAGACGCTAGCTAGCAGGATGACGAACAGATCGTCTGTACTTACTGACACTTACCGACATCGATGGCTGTAAAATGGAAGTGTGATTTTTAAGCACGATCTCGTGCGATCCGATGCGTTAGATCATCCGCCATGCTGGCCGGATCACCTGTCTAAGCTGTTTCTTGCGGTTTTTTGAATGAATTTTAATCGGCGACGTGTGCAGAAATTTGGCGACACGCTTCGCGACATTGCGTGAGATGATTATAGTATTGCGAGATCGCATGCGGATGATTTTGCGAATTGATCCACGAACAATACAATCCGTTGTAAAGTGTGGTTGGTGTAAGTTTAACATAAAAGAAATTTTGAATACAACCCGCTTGTTGAAACCTCATTCTTCTCTCCCTTCAGTTCAATTCTAATCGCCTTGAGCTAATTATTTTGATTATTATTGATATCTCAAAAATTCATTTAAAAATTACCTTGGATTAAATCATTACAAAGTCATAGTTCTGTATTACCATATAAACTGCATGAAAGGTATTACGTTGATAAAAAATAATGATTATTTCACTGCGGATTTTACGCATTTATGGCAAAAATGGGTAAGTGTAATTTCAAACTATAAAAAGGAAGAATTTGGGAGTATCAATACATTTATCACGCAACTTGATAAAAACACTAAAGACATGAATAAATTCCTATTTGGTTCCTACGTCTTGCAAACGATTTACAATTTACGACATACAATTTAATATTACATTGTGTAAAAATCCATA